>JAWRYS010000616.1:0-182488 GCA_034769895.1 Magicicada septendecula | reverse complement strand
TCCTTGGTTTCCAAGTAACATTTTTATATCACCCTGGTGACATTATAAGAATAATATAAACAAACTTTTACTATTTTTTACTTCATTTTCTTTGAAAAGATATACCTTTTTTATAAGAGCTCTTATCTTCTTTTTATTTGTTTCTTTGTTCTTCTGATAAGAAACTGATTATTTTGACATCACTCTTGACTATTTTCTGATCTATATTTCCTGAGTTAATGAATTACATTTTTTTTATTATTTTTGTTCCAAACTTATTTATTATTTCTTTCTGTACCTTTCACTTTCCAAAATTTATTTTATACATTTGGTAATCTTTTAACATAAACTGACATTGTTTCCTTATTATTTTAATATAAATCTTATTCATATAATTTGACTGTCTATGATTTTGGTACTTTCTTGTTAAGACTAACATTAGTGTTATTAACACTAGTATACATAATATTAATAAATGTGACAAAAACTGATTACTAATAACTATTAGTAACATGTTATAATTCCCCTTAACTTTCTGTGTTTATAACTTTACAGTCTGCACACAAAAAACAAATTTCATAAGTAAGTTCTTACTTTAATTATAATAAACATAACATACAATAAACAATTAAAATTAAACATATTCAATTAAGTCTTTCTTAAAATATTATGTCTCCTGGTACTTTTTAATAATATAATCATGGTATATTTATGTTACTAGGGCATGGTAAAAATGTCATGTAACATAATGCCCCTCCAGAAACAGGTTATTTTAGTAATCATTAGATTGCTTAAATAAGCTGATTGATTTCACCATTACTTTTCTCAATCTCCATAATATTTTTCATTTCGGCTTGATTATATACTATAAAATAGGTTAATTACCTTCTGTCAACCTTTCTTAAAATCCTTTTAGGATGACTCGAGTTTCGACACCATTTGGTGTCATCATCGGATCGGAATATGAATCAGGTCAAAACATTTAGATGCATATACATCGCGTCAGATATTAAAAAATTAAAAACAACACATAACATTATATAAATAAGAAATAAACTATATCACACAAAATAACAATACAACAATAAAATATAAAAACAACGCGGCCGCAAACGAACCTGTACAGGAACGCCCCCACGGTAAGACTCAAATTACTCCCTTTTTATAATTAAGATTATATACTCCCTTTACTTTGTTCGTTTCAAATTATAAGCAAATTTTGTATAACTTCTACTTTCTCAGGCGATGGCGTGATCCCAGTTTCAGAGAGTATAAACCCAAGAAATTGTAATTCCTGAGTTATGAATTTAGATTTATTTAACTTCAGTGTAATATTATTTTGTTGGAGTTTCCTGAGTACAATTTCCTGAGTACGATCACAGTGTTCATCCCATGTTTTAGAGGTAATAAGAATATCATCTACATATACTGTTGCGAACTCTAACGCTTCTTTTCCTAGTATCTGGTCCATGCACTGGATAAAAATGGCGACAGAATTAACCAACCCGAAATGTAAGCGTTTAAATTGGTAGTTTCTTCCCTCGAAGATGAAGGCAACATACTGGCGACTGTCAGGGTGTAACTCTATTTGCCAGTATCCGCAAACAGCATCCCAACTACTCATAAACTTACAACCATGGAATTTCTTCATAGTTTCTTCTATCTCTATTGGAGAGGTGCGATCCGTTATTATATTTTTTTTTATTTCCCGCGCATCAAGGCACAACCGTACTTGTCCATCTTTTTCAGGAATCGCCACAATGGGACTGGTATATGGGGAATTACTTCGTTCTATAATATCTTCTTGAATCATCCTAGCTATTTCTTTTCTAACTGCCTCTTTTGACGATTGAGCAATAGGATACGATTTCTTATTGAAATTAACGGAGTCATGAAATTTTAATCGGCATACGAAATCCTTCGCCTTTCCAGGAGAATCGGAAAATACATTACTATAAGTTTTATATATTTCTATTAATTTTTTCTTCTGTTCCACACTGATTGCCTCGGTATACCCCTTTCCTTGAAACGACAATATTTCCTGCATTTTTTCTTGCCATAATGCTGATTCTGTTACGATCTCTTTATCTCCTATGGGTGTCCTTATTATTTCCCTAACGTGGTATGAGTTTCTGTACTGAGGGGCTATTGAGCTTCCTATTATCTCAGCAGTCCATTCATAACCTTCTGGGCTCAGTGTTATTTTTCCACTGGCTAAATTAATAATCGCGTAGTGACGCCTTAGCGTATCACAGCCTATCAACACCTTAAAAGGTAACCCTTGGGCCACCAGAAACACCATAGGAATTCCTACTCCCATACTCGTAACATTCAGACTTACTTGTTGTTTGATTGTCTTGTTTTGTTTGCCAGTCGCTCCTATAATAGCAATATTATTAATAGGCAATGTGGATATTTTTTCCGTACTCAACTCCTGTATTCTGTTCAGCTCTAATCTGTCTGTTAAAGAAATGTTTGCTCCTGTATCTATCATAACTTCAGTTAGCACCCCATGTAATTCTACCTTGATGTATACTATGACCTCATTCGGATTATCTTCTTCCATGGTAATCTCTTCCAACAAATCTCTTTGTATATTTTTAAATAAAAGTTTCTTATCACGGTTATTGGTTCTTTGTTATTATTATTAGGGTTTATATCTCTCCTCAGCCCTGGGTCCGCTCGCAGTGATGGGCCGTCCAATGTTCTCACTGCGGCCTCTCGTTTTCCCTATTTACATCACTGTTGGTTTGTTGAACTTGTTCATTGGTGCTTTGGTTTCCAGAGGGTGTCTCCCTTCTTCTATCCCAGCTTCTGGATCTCTGATAGACTTCTCTATTATCATTCCATTGTCTCCCAATGTCATTATCTCTTCCATATCGTCGGTCATAATTTCTATCATTATTAAAATTCTGACGTCTTCCTTGAAATCGCCTGTTATTCGGATTTCTATTATATCCCTCCGTACGTACGTGGTTTATTGGCTGTCGACTGTCGTGTGGTTGTTCATTGTTCCTATCATTCCAATCCTCTGTTCTTCTTCGACTCCTGTAATAATAATTTTCCCTCTCAAAACCTTCTAAGAGAACCTCCATTTCTCCAATAGTTTTTATCTGTCCACACCGACGAGCCCGTACAATGTCTTCTCCAAAGTGATATAACAATTTGGCTATGAGACACTCCTCAGGGATTTTTGGTTGTAAATGTCGAGCTACCCAGACTTCGCCCAAAAAGTAAGCAGTCATTGTCTGTCCTCTTCTAGCATCATATCTGCCAGTGCTTAAATTGTCTCGGACTATATTTTGGATAGACTCAGACCAATACTTTATTTTTAAAATTTGTTTAAATTCGTTATAATTGGTGATTTCATTTCTTACTGCCTTCCACCAGTTATCATTACTATTTTTAAAACTATCATCGAGGAGATTCTTTATTATTGGCCACCGATTTTCTTTGATTCTATTCAGACCTTCTTCTAACCTCTCCAAAAATTCTAGAGGGTTCTGACGATATTCTTTAAAGTTTATCACTTCTTTACTTTCTCCGATTAGTGTAGGTACATAGTTTATCGGTCTATGTTTTAGTACCTCTATTTCTTCCTTAAGATTTATTATGTCCTTCTGTTGAATTTCCTCTATCTTCTCCCTGTTGTTGGTAACTTGATTTTGTACCTGTATTATCTTAGTTTCTGCCTGATTGTATTGTTCCCCTACCTTATTTTGTGGTGTCTCTAATTGCTCCTGAGTATCTTTGTGAAGTATAACAATACTAGTTTTACTGTTATCTTCGACTTCAATTATTTTGTTTATCAACTCTTCGCGCAATTGACTTAAATTTTCCTCGGTTTTCTCAACCTTCTGGATGGTTTCAGTAATTATATTCCTTATTTCCTCTTTATACTCTTCTAACTGCTGTCTTAATTCCTCTTTATTTCTCTCACTCTCTTCCTTCAACAGTCCTTTTAATTCTTCATTACTTTGTCTAATATCCTCTTCCAACTGTTGTTGTAATGTTTCATTATTACTTTCAATTTTTTTATTTAATTCCTCATGATCTTCCCTCATTTGTTTCTTTAATTCCTCATTAGTTTGTTTTAATAAGGTTTCATTATCTACTCTCATTTGTTTCAACTCTTCTTGGTTACTATCCATTTTCTTGTTAAGTGTTTCACTGTTACTGTCCATTTTCTTGTTGAGTGTTTCGATATTCTTTTCAATATCTTCCCTCATTTGTTTCCTTAATGTTTCACTGTTTTTGTTATTCCCTTCCATTATAATTCTCAACATCTCCTGCACGCTCATGTCTTCCTTTTGTATGGGTTTATCTGGTTGATCCCCTGGTGTATCCCTTACCACCTTTTCTATTTCTTCATTCTCTGTTACTGGGGTATCCTTTACTATGACTTCCACTTCTTCAACTGTTGTTGTTTCTTGGTCTTTTATATTAAACTCTATCTCTTCTTCTTCCATTCGTTTCCGTGACGTCGCTCTTCTTCTTGACATCTCTGTTGTTAATCGTAGCCGCCACTAGAGTAGAAATCACTGTAATCTCCCAATAAGAATACAAAGCTATTCTATTTCTAGCCTCACTAGTTGGGCTCCAATCTGTAACGTTTTACTAGCTGTACTCTCTCGTATTCTATTATACAAATCTAATAATCGTTCTTTCTAAATTATATTTTATTTAGCCTCACTATTGAGATAGCCAATTTGTTACATCTAGACTCGAATCTATGGTTATTTATCTGAATTTGTGTCTTGTTTAACTCTGTTATTATTTGTATATATTTTTGTTAATATTAAATTAAGGATGAGTATCTGTTCAGGGGGATGTTTGTTGAGCGCCAATTTGCAATCACCGTTTGCAAATAAAATTGTATTGGTGAAATATCAATAATAAATTTTTGTTCAAATTTATGTAAATAGTATATGGTCTCTTTATTCTGTAATGAACTCTCTTTTATTCTTTTCTTTCAGCAATGGATATGATAACTTGTGCTCATCACCACATTTTAAAAGAAATCTGCTAAGATTTTCAATTGATGAGTGTTGCCAACTTAATCTAATTACTGAGGTCAACTCACAGTATCAGATATTTTGTTCAGAATGTCATACCCTTTTTGTTTTCATGAAATAAGAAACAAATAAACCTTTTTCTGTATTTTGTAAACTCAAATCCTTTATTTATTCTTTAATTTGTTCTAAATGTAAAACATAATTTTTAACAAAGTTTGGCCAGCTGTATTTTAATAAGCTCAGAGTGGCAGCAGTAACTCTTAGATCTCAGGCTTTTTAAAACATTTTATAATTTATTTTTAATAAATAAAATACAATTATAATGTTCAGTAGGTCCTTTCGACTACGATATAACAACAGTATTGACAGAGAAAGTACCAAAATACATATGATGAGAAATAGTCACAATGTATCTTAAAAGGATTATATTAAGAGTGTAAAACAGTTCAGTGTATAGGTTAAGTTATAAAAATGTTTTTTAGACTTAATTAGCTTTAAATTATGTTAGCACTATACATCAATGGTGGCTTATGCTTATGTCCATATTATTAATCATTATTGTTCTCAGTGAAAGTTAATTATGGTTTTTATAAAAAGCGTATTCAAAGTTTTTTGAAACCTTTAAATCAGGTTTAACAGGGAATATTTCGGATTAATTTTATATCAAAAAATACTTCTCTCCCTGTGTCAATTGGTCCAATTTCTTCATAGATATCCTGGTTTAATTCTGTAGAGTCTTGTAGCAATTCTTTCTTCTATTGTAATCTTGATATATCTAATTATTCAATTGTTTATCGAGAGATGCACTGATATCACATATATTATAATTTATTTTTCACTATAAGTATTTAAATCAACCTTTTTGCATTCAGTTTTTTTAGAATAAATCTATTTTTTCCTCCACATATTAGTTGCTAAGGCCTCTCTTAGATATCTCCTTGGTTTCCAAGTAACATTTTTATATCACCCTGGTGACATTATAAGAATAATATAAACAAACTTTTACTATTTTTTACTTCATTTTCTTTGAAAAGATATACCTTTTTTATAAGAGCTCTTATCTTCTTTTTATTTGTTTCTTTGTTCTTCTGATAAGAAACTGATTATTTTGACATCACTCTTGACTATTTTCTGATCTATATTTCCTGAGTTAATGAATTACATTTTTTTTATTATTTTTGTTCCAAACTTATTTATTATTTCTTTCTGTACCTTTCACTTTCCAAAATTTATTTTATACATTTGGTAATCTTTTAACATAAACTGACATTGTTTCCTTATTATTTTAATATAAATCTTATTCATATAATTTGACTGTCTATGATTTTGGTACTTTCTTGTTAAGACTAACATTAGTGTTATTAACACTAGTATACATAATATTAATAAATGTGACAAAAACTGATTACTAATAACTATTAGTAACATGTTATAATTCCCCTTAACTTTCTGTGTTTATAACTTTACAGTCTGCACACAAAAAACAAATTTCATAAGTAAGTTCTTACTTTAATTATAATAAACATAACATACAATAAACAATTAAAATTAAACATATTCAATTAAGTCTTTCTTAAAATATTATGTCTCCTGGTACTTTTTAATAATATAATCATGGTATATTTATGTTACTAGGGCATGGTAAAAATGTCATGTAACATAATGCCCCTCCAGAAAACAGGTTATTTTAGTAATCATTAGATTGCTTAAATAAGCTGATTGATTTCACCATTACTTTTCTCAATCTCCATAATATTTTTCATTTCGGCTTGATTATATACTATAAAATAGGTTAATTACCTTCTGTCAACCTTTCTTAAAATCCTTTTAGGATGACTCGAGTTTCGACACCATTTGGTGTCATCATCGGATCGGAATATGAATCAGGTCAAAACATTTAGATGCATATACATCGCGTCAGATATTAAAAAATTAAAAACAACACATAACATTATATAAATAAGAAATAAACTATATCACACAAAATAACAATACAACAATAAAATATAAAAACAACGCGGCCGCAAACGAACCTGTACAGGAACGCCCCCACGGTAAGACTCAAATTACTCCCTTTTTATAATTAAGATTATATACTCCCTTTACTTTGTTCGTTTCAAATTATAAGCAAATTTTGTATAACTTCTACTTTCTCAGGCGATGGCGTGATCCCAGTTTCAGAGAGTATAAACCCAAGAAATTGTAATTCCTGAGTTATGAATTTAGATTTATTTAACTTCAGTGTAATATTATTTTGTTGGAGTTTCCTGAGTACAATTTCCTGAGTACGATCACAGTGTTCATCCCATGTTTTAGAGGTAATAAGAATATCATCTACATATACTGTTGCGAACTCTAACGCTTCTTTTCCTAGTATCTGGTCCATGCACTGGATAAAAATGGCGACAGAATTAACCAACCCGAAATGTAAGCGTTTAAATTGGTAGTTTCTTCCCTCGAAGATGAAGGCAACATACTGGCGACTGTCAGGGTGTAACTCTATTTGCCAGTATCCGCAAACAGCATCCCAACTACTCATAAACTTACAACCATGGAATTTCTTCATAGTTTCTTCTATCTCTATTGGAGAGGTGCGATCCGTTATTATATTTTTTTTTATTTCCCGCGCATCAAGGCACAACCGTACTTGTCCATCTTTTTCAGGAATCGCCACAATGGGACTGGTATATGGGGAATTACTTCGTTCTATAATATCTTCTTGAATCATCCTAGCTATTTCTTTTCTAACTGCCTCTTTTGACGATTGAGCAATAGGATACGATTTCTTATTGAAATTAACGGAGTCATGAAATTTTAATCGGCATACGAAATCCTTCGCCTTTCCAGGAGAATCGGAAAATACATTACTATAAGTTTTATATATTTCTATTAATTTTTTCTTCTGTTCCACACTGATTGCCTCGGTATACCCCTTTCCTTGAAACGACAATATTTCCTGCATTTTTTCTTGCCATAATGCTGATTCTGTTACGATCTCTTTATCTCCTATGGGTGTCCTTATTATTTCCCTAACGTGGTATGAGTTTCTGTACTGAGGGGCTATTGAGCTTCCTATTATCTCAGCAGTCCATTCATAACCTTCTGGGCTCAGTGTTATTTTTCCACTGGCTAAATTAATAATCGCGTAGTGACGCCTTAGCGTATCACAGCCTATCAACACCTTAAAAGGTAACCCTTGGGCCACCAGAAACACCATAGGAATTCCTACTCCCATACTCGTAACATTCAGACTTACTTGTTGTTTGATTGTCTTGTTTTGTTTGCCAGTCGCTCCTATAATAGCAATATTATTAATAGGCAATGTGGATATTTTTTCCGTACTCAACTCCTGTATTCTGTTCAGCTCTAATCTGTCTGTTAAAGAAATGTTTGCTCCTGTATCTATCATAACTTCAGTTAGCACCCCATGTAATTCTACCTTGATGTATACTATGACCTCATTCGGATTATCTTCTTCCATGGTAATCTCTTCCAACAAATCTCTTTGTATATTTTTAAATAAAAGTTTCTTATCACGGTTATTGGTTCTTTGTTATTATTATTAGGGTTTATATCTCTCCTCAGCCCTGGGTCCGCTCGCAGTGATGGGCCGTCCAATGTTCTCACTGCGGCCTCTCGTTTTCCCTATTTACATCACTGTTGGTTTGTTGAACTTGTTCATTGGTGCTTTGGTTTCCAGAGGGTGTCTCCCTTCTTCTATCCCAGCTTCTGGATCTCTGATAGACTTCTCTATTATCATTCCATTGTCTCCCAATGTCATTATCTCTTCCATATCGTCGGTCATAATTTCTATCATTATTAAAATTCTGACGTCTTCCTTGAAATCGCCTGTTATTCGGATTTCTATTATATCCCTCCGTACGTACGTGGTTTATTGGCTGTCGACTGTCGTGTGGTTGTTCATTGTTCCTATCATTCCAATCCTCTGTTCTTCTTCGACTCCTGTAATAATAATTTTCCCTCTCAAAACCTTCTAAGAGAACCTCCATTTCTCCAATAGTTTTTATCTGTCCACACCGACGAGCCCGTACAATGTCTTCTCCAAAGTGATATAACAATTTGGCTATGAGACACTCCTCAGGGATTTTTGGTTGTAAATGTCGAGCTACCCAGACTTCGCCCAAAAAGTAAGCAGTCATTGTCTGTCCTCTTCTAGCATCATATCTGCCAGTGCTTAAATTGTCTCGGACTATATTTTGGATAGACTCAGACCAATACTTTATTTTTAAAATTTGTTTAAATTCGTTATAATTGGTGATTTCATTTCTTACTGCCTTCCACCAGTTATCATTACTATTTTTAAAACTATCATCGAGGAGATTCTTTATTATTGGCCACCGATTTTCTTTGATTCTATTCAGACCTTCTTCTAACCTCTCCAAAAATTCTAGAGGGTTCTGACGATATTCTTTAAAGTTTATCACTTCTTTACTTTCTCCGATTAGTGTAGGTACATAGTTTATCGGTCTATGTTTTAGTACCTCTATTTCTTCCTTAAGATTTATTATGTCCTTCTGTTGAATTTCCTCTATCTTCTCCCTGTTGTTGGTAACTTGATTTTGTACCTGTATTATCTTAGTTTCTGCCTGATTGTATTGTTCCCCTACCTTATTTTGTGGTGTCTCTAATTGCTCCTGAGTATCTTTGTGAAGTATAACAATACTAGTTTTACTGTTATCTTCGACTTCAATTATTTTGTTTATCAACTCTTCGCGCAATTGACTTAAATTTTCCTCGGTTTTCTCAACCTTCTGGATGGTTTCAGTAATTATATTCCTTATTTCCTCTTTATACTCTTCTAACTGCTGTCTTAATTCCTCTTTATTTCTCTCACTCTCTTCCTTCAACAGTCCTTTTAATTCTTCATTACTTTGTCTAATATCCTCTTCCAACTGTTGTTGTAATGTTTCATTATTACTTTCAATTTTTTTATTTAATTCCTCATGATCTTCCCTCATTTGTTTCTTTAATTCCTCATTAGTTTGTTTTAATAAGGTTTCATTATCTACTCTCATTTGTTTCAACTCTTCTTGGTTACTATCCATTTTCTTGTTAAGTGTTTCACTGTTACTGTCCATTTTCTTGTTGAGTGTTTCGATATTCTTTTCAATATCTTCCCTCATTTGTTTCCTTAATGTTTCACTGTTTTTGTTATTCCCTTCCATTATAATTCTCAACATCTCCTGCACGCTCATGTCTTCCTTTTGTATGGGTTTATCTGGTTGATCCCCTGGTGTATCCCTTACCACCTTTTCTATTTCTTCATTCTCTGTTACTGGGGTATCCTTTACTATGACTTCCACTTCTTCAACTGTTGTTGTTTCTTGGTCTTTTATATTAAACTCTATCTCTTCTTCTTCCATTCGTTTCCGTGACGTCGCTCTTCTTCTTGACATCTCTGTTGTTAATCGTAGCCGCCACTAGAGTAGAAATCACTGTAATCTCCCAATAAGAATACAAAGCTATTCTATTTCTAGCCTCACTAGTTGGGCTCCAATCTGTAACGTTTTACTAGCTGTACTCTCTCGTATTCTATTATACAAATCTAATAATCGTTCTTTCTAAATTATATTTTATTTAGCCTCACTATTGAGATAGCCAATTTGTTACATCTAGACTCGAATCTATGGTTATTTATCTGAATTTGTGTCTTGTTTAACTCTGTTATTATTTGTATATATTTTTGTTAATATTAAATTAAGGATGAGTATCTGTTCAGGGGGATGTTTGTTGAGCGCCAATTTGCAATCACCGTTTGCAAATAAAATTGTATTGGTGAAATATCAATAATAAATTTTTGTTCAAATTTATGTAAATAGTATATGGTCTCTTTATTCTGTAATGAACTCTCTTTTATTCTTTTCTTTCAGCAATGGATATGATAACTTGTGCTCATCACCACATTTTAAAAGAAATCTGCTAAGATTTTCAATTGATGAGTGTTGCCAACTTAATCTAATTACTGAGGTCAACTCACAGTATCAGATATTTTGTTCAGAATGTCATACCCTTTTTGTTTTCATGAAATAAGAAACAAATAAACCTTTTTCTGTATTTTGTAAACTCAAATCCTTTATTTATTCTTTAATTTGTTCTAAATGTAAAACATAATTTTTAACAAAGTTTGGCCAGCTGTATTTTAATAAGCTCAGAGTGGCAGCAGTAACTCTTAGATCTCAGGCTTTTTAAAACATTTTATAATTTATTTTTAATAAATAAAATACAATTATAATGTTCAGTAGGTCCTTTCGACTACGATATAACAACAGTATTGACAGAGAAAGTACCAAAATACATATGATGAGAAATAGTCACAATGTATCTTAAAAGGATTATATTAAGAGTGTAAAACAGTTCAGTGTATAGGTTAAGTTATAAAAATGTTTTTTAGACTTAATTAGCTTTAAATTATGTTAGCACTATACATCAATGGTGGCTTATGCTTATGTCCATATTATTAATCATTATTGTTCTCAGTGAAAGTTAATTATGGTTTTTATAAAAAGCGTATTCAAAGTTTTTTGAAACCTTTAAATCAGGTTTAACAGGGAATATTTCGGATTAATTTTATATCAAAAAATACTTCTCTCCCTGTGTCAATTGGTCCAATTTCTTCATAGATATCCTGGTTTAATTCTGTAGAGTCTTGTAGCAATTCTTTCTTCTATTGTAATCTTGATATATCTAATTATTCAATTGTTTATCGAGAGATGCACTGATATCACATATATTATAATTTATTTTTCACTATAAGTATTTAAATCAACCTTTTTGCATTCAGTTTTTTTAGAATAAATCTATTTTTTCCTCCACATATTAGTTGCTAAGGCCTCTCTTAGATATCTCCTTGGTTTCCAAGTAACATTTTTATATCACCCTGGTGACATTATAAGAATAATATAAACAAACTTTTACTATTTTTTACTTCATTTTCTTTGAAAAGATATACCTTTTTTATAAGAGCTCTTATCTTCTTTTTATTTGTTTCTTTGTTCTTCTGATAAGAAACTGATTATTTTGACATCACTCTTGACTATTTTCTGATCTATATTTCCTGAGTTAATGAATTACATTTTTTTTATTATTTTTGTTCCAAACTTATTTATTATTTCTTTCTGTACCTTTCACTTTCCAAAATTTATTTTATACATTTGGTAATCTTTTAACATAAACTGACATTGTTTCCTTATTATTTTAATATAAATCTTATTCATATAATTTGACTGTCTATGATTTTGGTACTTTCTTGTTAAGACTAACATTAGTGTTATTAACACTAGTATACATAATATTAATAAATGTGACAAAAACTGATTACTAATAACTATTAGTAACATGTTATAATTCCCCTTAACTTTCTGTGTTTATAACTTTACAGTCTGCACACAAAAAACAAATTTCATAAGTAAGTTCTTACTTTAATTATAATAAACATAACATACAATAAACAATTAAAATTAAACATATTCAATTAAGTCTTTCTTAAAATATTATGTCTCCTGGTACTTTTTAATAATATAATCATGGTATATTTATGTTACTAGGGCATGGTAAAAATGTCATGTAACATAATGCCCCTCCAGAAAACAGGTTATTTTAGTAATCATTAGATTGCTTAAATAAGCTGATTGATTTCACCATTACTTTTCTCAATCTCCATAATATTTTTTATTTCGGCTTGATTATATACTATAAAATAGGTTAATTACCTTCTGTCAACCTTTCTTAAAATCCTTTTAGGATGACTCGAGTTTCGACACCATTTGGTGTCATCATCGGATCGGAATATGAATCAGGTCAAAACATTTAGATGCATATACATCGCGTCAGATATTAAAAAATTAAAAACAACACATAACATTATATAAATAATAAATAAACTATATCACACAAAATAACAATACAACAATAAAATATAAAAACAACGCGGCCGCAAACGAACCTGTACAGGAACGCCCCCACGGTAAGACTCAAATTACTCCCTTTTTATAATTAAGATTATATACTCCCTTTACTTTGTTCGTTTCAAATTATAAGCAAATTTTGTATAACTTCTACTTTCTCAGGCGATGGCGTGATCCCAGTTTCGGAGAGTATAAACCCAAGAAATTGTAATTCCTGAGTTATGAATTTAGATTTATTTAACTTCAGTGTAATATTATTTTGTTGGAGTTTCCTGAGTACAATTTCCTGAGTACGATCACAGTGTTCATCCCATGTTTTAGAGGTAATAAGAATATCATCTACATATACTGTTGCGAACTCTAACGCTTCTTTTCCTAGTATCTGGTCCATGCACTGGATAAAAATGGCGACAGAATTAACCAACCCGAAATGTAAGCGTTTAAATTGGTAGTTTCTTCCCTCGAAGATGAAGGCAACATACTGGCGACTGTCAGGGTGTAACTCTATTTGCCAGTATCCGCAAACAGCATCCCAACTACTCATAAACTTACAACCATGGAATTTCTTCATAGTTTCTTCTATCTCTATTGGAGAGGTGCGATCCGTTATTATATTTTTTTTTATTTCCCGCGCATCAAGGCACAACCGTACTTGTCCATCTTTTTCAGGAATCGCCACAATGGGACTGGTATATGGGGAATTACTTCGTTCTATAATATCTTCTTGAATCATCCTAGCTATTTCTTTTCTAACTGCCTCTTTTGACGATTGAGCAATAGGATACGATTTCTTATTGAAATTAACGGAGTCATGAAATTTTAATCGGCATACGAAATCCTTCGCCTTTCCAGGAGAATCGGAAAATACATTACTATAAGTTTTATATATTTCTATTAATTTTTTCTTCTGTTCCACACTGATTGCCTCGGTATACCCCTTTCCTTGAAACGACAATATTTCCTGCATTTTTTCTTGCCATAATGCTGATTCTGTTACGATCTCTTTATCTCCTATGGGTGTCCTTATTATTTCCCTAACGTGGTATGAGTTTCTGTACTGAGGGGCTATTGAGCTTCCTATTATCTCAGCAGTCCATTCATAACCTTCTGGGCTCAGTGTTATTTTTCCACTGGCTAAATTAATAATCGCGTAGTGACGCCTTAGCGTATCACAGCCTATCAACACCTTAAAAGGTAACCCTTGGGCCACCAGAAACACCATAGGAATTCCTACTCCCATACTCGTAACATTCAGACTTACTTGTTGTTTGATTGTCTTGTTTTGTTTGCCAGTCGCTCCTATAATAGCAATATTATTAATAGGCAATGTGGATATTTTTTCCGTACTCAACTCCTGTATTCTGTTCAGCTCTAATCTGTCTGTTAAAGAAATGTTTGCTCCTGTATCTATCATAACTTCAGTTAGCACCCCATGTAATTCTACCTTGATGTATACTATGACCTCATTCGGATTATCTTCTTCCATGGTAATCTCTTCCAACAAATCTCTTTGTATATTTTTAAATAAAAGTTTCTTATCACGGTTATTGGTTCTTTGTTATTATTATTAGGGTTTATATCTCTCCTCAGCCCTGGGTCCGCTCGCAGTGATGGGCCGTCCAATGTTCTCACTGCGGCCTCTCGTTTTCCCTATTTACATCACTGTTGGTTTGTTGAACTTGTTCATTGGTGCTTTGGTTTCCAGAGGGTGTCTCCCTTCTTCTATCCCAGCTTCTGGATCTCTGATAGACTTCTCTATTATCATTCCATTGTCTCCCAATGTCATTATCTCTTCCATATCGTCGGTCATAATTTCTATCATTATTAAAATTCTGACGTCTTCCTTGAAATCGCCTGTTATTCGGATTTCTATTATATCCCTCCGTACGTACGTGGTTTATTGGCTGTCGACTGTCGTGTGGTTGTTCATTGTTCCTATCATTCCAATCCTCTGTTCTTCTTCGACTCCTGTAATAATAATTTTCCCTCTCAAAACCTTCTAAGAGAACCTCCATTTCTCCAATAGTTTTTATCTGTCCACACCGACGAGCCCGTACAATGTCTTCTCCAAAGTGATATAACAATTTGGCTATGAGACACTCCTCAGGGATTTTTGGTTGTAAATGTCGAGCTACCCAGACTTCGCCCAAAAAGTAAGCAGTCATTGTCTGTCCTCTTCTAGCATCATATCTGCCAGTGCTTAAATTGTCTCGGACTATATTTTGGATAGACTCAGACCAATACTTTATTTTTAAAATTTGTTTAAATTCGTTATAATTGGTGATTTCATTTCTTACTGCCTTCCACCAGTTATCATTACTATTTTTAAAACTATCATCGAGGAGATTCTTTATTATTGGCCACCGATTTTCTTTGATTCTATTCAGACCTTCTTCTAACCTCTCCAAAAATTCTAGAGGGTTCTGACGATATTCTTTAAAGTTTATCACTTCTTTACTTTCTCCGATTAGTGTAGGTACATAGTTTATCGGTCTATGTTTTAGTACCTCTATTTCTTCCTTAAGATTTATTATGTCCTTCTGTTGAATTTCCTCTATCTTCTCCCTGTTGTTGGTAACTTGATTTTGTACCTGTATTATCTTAGTTTCTGCCTGATTGTATTGTTCCCCTACCTTATTTTGTGGTGTCTCTAATTGCTCCTGAGTATCTTTGTGAAGTATAACAATACTAGTTTTACTGTTATCTTCGACTTCAATTATTTTGTTTATCAACTCTTCGCGCAATTGACTTAAATTTTCCTCGGTTTTCTCAACCTTCTGGATGGTTTCAGTAATTATATTCCTTATTTCCTCTTTATACTCTTCTAACTGCTGTCTTAATTCCTCTTTATTTCTCTCACTCTCTTCCTTCAACAGTCCTTTTAATTCTTCATTACTTTGTCTAATATCCTCTTCCAACTGTTGTTGTAATGTTTCATTATTACTTTCAATTTTTTTATTTAATTCCTCATGATCTTCCCTCATTTGTTTCTTTAATTCCTCATTAGTTTGTTTTAATAAGGTTTCATTATCTACTCTCATTTGTTTCAACTCTTCTTGGTTACTATCCATTTTCTTGTTAAGTGTTTCACTGTTACTGTCCATTTTCTTGTTGAGTGTTTCGATATTCTTTTCAATATCTTCCCTCATTTGTTTCCTTAATGTTTCACTGTTTTTGTTATTCCCTTCCATTATAATTCTCAACATCTCCTGCACGCTCATGTCTTCCTTTTGTATGGGTTTATCTGGTTGATCCCCTGGTGTATCCCTTACCACCTTTTCTATTTCTTCATTCTCTGTTACTGGGGTATCCTTTACTATGACTTCCACTTCTTCAACTGTTGTTGTTTCTTGGTCTTTTATATTAAACTCTATCTCTTCTTCTTCCATTCGTTTCCGTGACGTCGCTCTTCTTCTTGACATCTCTGTTGTTAATCGTAGCCGCCACTAGAGTAGAAATCACTGTAATCTCCCAATAAGAATACAAAGCTATTCTATTTCTAGCCTCACTAGTTGGGCTCCAATCTGTAACGTTTTACTAGCTGTACTCTCTCGTATTCTATTATACAAATCTAATAATCGTTCTTTCTAAATTATATTTTATTTAGCCTCACTATTGAGATAGCCAATTTGTTACATCTAGACTCGAATCTATGGTTATTTATCTGAATTTGTGTCTTGTTTAACTCTGTTATTATTTGTATATATTTTTGTTAATATTAAATTAAGGATGAGTATCTGTTCAGGGGGATGTTTGTTGAGCGCCAATTTGCAATCACCGTTTGCAAATAAAATTGTATTGGTGAAATATCAATAATAAATTTTTGTTCAAATTTATGTAAATAGTATATGGTCTCTTTATTCTGTAATGAACTCTCTTTTATTCTTTTCTTTCAGCAATGGATATGATAACTTGTGCTCATCACCACATTTTAAAAGAAATCTGCTAAGATTTTCAATTGATGAGTGTTGCCAACTTAATCTAATTACTGAGGTCAACTCACAGTATCAGATATTTTGTTCAGAATGTCATACCCTTTTTGTTTTCATGAAATAAGAAACAAATAAACCTTTTTCTGTATTTTGTAAACTCAAATCCTTTATTTATTCTTTAATTTGTTCTAAATGTAAAACATAATTTTTAACAAAGTTTGGCCAGCTGTATTTTAATAAGCTCAGAGTGGCAGCAGTAACTCTTAGATCTCAGGCTTTTTAAAACATTTTATAATTTATTTTTAATAAATAAAATACAATTATAATGTTCAGTAGGTCCTTTCGACTACGATATAACAACAGTATTGACAGAGAAAGTACCAAAATACATATGATGAGAAATAGTCACAATGTATCTTAAAAGGATTATATTAAGAGTGTAAAACAGTTCAGTGTATAGGTTAAGTTATAAAAATGTTTTTTAGACTTAATTAGCTTTAAATTATGTTAGCACTATACATCAATGGTGGCTTATGCTTATGTCCATATTATTAATCATTATTGTTCTCAGTGAAAGTTAATTATGGTTTTTATAAAAAGCGTATTCAAAGTTTTTTGAAACCTTTAGATCAGGTTTAACAGGGAATATTTCGGATTAATTTTATATCAAAAAATACTTCTCTCCCTGTGTCAATTGGTCCAATTTCTTCATAGATATCCTGGTTTAATTCTGTAGAGTCTTGTAGCAATTCTTTCTTCTATTGTAATCTTGATATATCTAATTATTCAATTGTTTATCGAGAGATGCACTGATATCACATATATTATAATTTATTTTTCACTATAAGTATTTAAATCAACCTTTTTGCATTCAGTTTTTTTAGAATAAATCTATTTTTTCCTCCACATATTAGTTGCTAAGGCCTCTCTTAGATATCTCCTGGTTTCCAAGTAACATTTTTATATCACCCTGGTGACATTATAAGAATAATATAAACAAACTTTTACTATTTTTTACTTCATTTTCTTTGAAAAGATATACCTTTTTTATAAGAGCTCTTATCTTCTTTTTATTTGTTTCTTTGTTCTTCTGATAAGAAACTGATTATTTTGACATCACTCTTGACTATTTTCTGATCTATATTTCCTGAGTTAATGAATTACATTTTTTTTATTATTTTTGTTCCAAACTTATTTATTATTTCTTTCTGTACCTTTCACTTTCCAAAATTTATTTTATACATTTGGTAATCTTTTAACATAAACTGACATTGTTTCCTTATTATTTTAATATAAATCTTATTCATATAATTTGACTGTCTATGATTTTGGTACTTTCTTGTTAAGACTAACATTAGTGTTATTAACACTAGTATACATAATATTAATAAATGTGACAAAAACTGATTACTAATAACTATTAGTAACATGTTATAATTCCCCTTAACTTTCTGTGTTTATAACTTTACAGTCTGCACACAAAAAACAAATTTCATAAGTAAGTTCTTACTTTAATTATAATAAACATAACATACAATAAACAATTAAAATTAAACATATTCAATTAAGTCTTTCTTAAAATATTATGTCTCCTGGTACTTTTTAATAATATAATCATGGTATATTTATGTTACTAGGGCATGGTAAAAATGTCATGTAACATAATGCCCCTCCAGAAAACAGGTTATTTTAGTAATCATTAGATTGCTTAAATAAGCTGATTGATTTCACCATTACTTTTCTCAATCTCCATAATATTTTTTATTTCGGCTTGATTATATACTATAAAATAGGTTAATTACCTTCTGTCAACCTTTCTTAAAATCCTTTTAGGATGACTCGAGTTTCGACACCATTTGGTGTCATCATCGGATCGGAATATGAATCAGGTCAAAACATTTAGATGCATATACATCGCGTCAGATATTAAAAAATTAAAAACAACACATAACATTATATAAATAATAAATAAACTATATCACACAAAATAACAATACAACAATAAAATATAAAAACAACGCGGCCGCAAACGAACCTGTACAGGAACGCCCCCACGGTAAGACTCAAATTACTCCCTTTTTATAATTAAGATTATATACTCCCTTTACTTTGTTCGTTTCAAATTATAAGCAAATTTTGTATAACTTCTACTTTCTCAGGCGATGGCGTGATCCCAGTTTCAGAGAGTATAAACCCAAGAAATTGTAATTCCTGAGTTATGAATTTAGATTTATTTAACTTCAGTGTAATATTATTTTGTTGGAGTTTCCTGAGTACAATTTCCTGAGTACGATCACAGTGTTCATCCCATGTTTTAGAGGTAATAAGAATATCATCTACATATACTGTTGCGAACTCTAACGCTTCTTTTCCTAGTATCTGGTCCATGCACTGGATAAAAATGGCGACAGAATTAACCAACCCGAAATGTAAGCGTTTAAATTGGTAGTTTCTTCCCTCGAAGATGAAGGCAACATACTGGCGACTGTCAGGGTGTAACTCTATTTGCCAGTATCCGCAAACAGCATCCCAACTACTCATAAACTTACAACCATGGAATTTCTTCATAGTTTCTTCTATCTCTATTGGAGAGGTGCGATCCGTTATTATATTTTTTTTTATTTCCCGCGCATCAAGGCACAACCGTACTTGTCCATCTTTTTCAGGAATCGCCACAATGGGACTGGTATATGGGGAATTACTTCGTTCTATAATATCTTCTTGAATCATCCTAGCTATTTCTTTTCTAACTGCCTCTTTTGACGATTGAGCAATAGGATACGATTTCTTATTGAAATTAACGGAGTCATGAAATTTTAATCGGCATACGAAATCCTTCGCCTTTCCAGGAGAATCGGAAAATACATTACTATAAGTTTTATATATTTCTATTAATTTTTCTTCTGTTCCACACTGATTGCCTCGGTATACCCCTTTCCTTGAAACGACAATATTTCCTGCATTTTTTCTTGCCATAATGCTGATTCTGTTACGATCTCTTTATCTCCTATGGGTGTCCTTATTATTTCCCTAACGTGGTATGAGTTTCTGTACTGAGGGGCTATTGAGCTTCCTATTATCTCAGCAGTCCATTCATAACCTTCTGGGCTCAGTGTTATTTTTCCACTGGCTAAATTAATAATCGCGTAGTGACGCCTTAGCGTATCACAGCCTATCAACACCTTAAAAGGTAACCCTTGGGCCACCAGAAACACCATAGGAATTCCTACTCCCATACTCGTAACATTCAGACTTACTTGTTGTTTGATTGTCTTGTTTTGTTTGCCAGTCGCTCCTATAATAGCAATATTATTAATAGGCAATGTGGATATTTTTTCCGTACTCAACTCCTGTATTCTGTTCAGCTCTAATCTGTCTGTTAAAGAAATGTTTGCTCCTGTATCTATCATAACTTCAGTTAGCACCCCATGTAATTCTACCTTGATGTATACTATGACCTCATTCGGATTATCTTCTTCCATGGTAATCTCTTCCAACAAATCTCTTTGTATATTTTTAAATAAAAGTTTCTTATCACGGTTATTGGTTCTTTGTTATTATTATTAGGGTTTATATCTCTCCTCAGCCCTGGGTCCGCTCGCAGTGATGGGCCGTCCAATGTTCTCACTGCGGCCTCTCGTTTTCCCTATTTACATCACTGTTGGTTTGTTGAACTTGTTCATTGGTGCTTTGGTTTCCAGAGGGTGTCTCCCTTCTTCTATCCCAGCTTCTGGATCTCTGATAGACTTCTCTATTATCATTCCATTGTCTCCCAATGTCATTATCTCTTCCATATCGTCGGTCATAATTTCTATCATTATTAAAATTCTGACGTCTTCCTTGAAATCGCCTGTTATTCGGATTTCTATTATATCCCTCCGTACGTACGTGGTTTATTGGCTGTCGACTGTCGTGTGGTTGTTCATTGTTCCTATCATTCCAATCCTCTGTTCTTCTTCGACTCCTGTAATAATAATTTTCCCTCTCAAAACCTTCTAAGAGAACCTCCATTTCTCCAATAGTTTTTATCTGTCCACACCGACGAGCCCGTACAATGTCTTCTCCAAAGTGATATAACAATTTGGCTATGAGACACTCCTCAGGGATTTTTGGTTGTAAATGTCGAGCTACCCAGACTTCGCCCAAAAAGTAAGCAGTCATTGTCTGTCCTCTTCTAGCATCATATCTGCCAGTGCTTAAATTGTCTCGGACTATATTTTGGATAGACTCAGACCAATACTTTATTTTTAAAATTTGTTTAAATTCGTTATAATTGGTGATTTCATTTCTTACTGCCTTCCACCAGTTATCATTACTATTTTTAAAACTATCATCGAGGAGATTCTTTATTATTGGCCACCGATTTTCTTTGATTCTATTCAGACCTTCTTCTAACCTCTCCAAAAATTCTAGAGGGTTCTGACGATATTCTTTAAAGTTTATCACTTCTTTACTTTCTCCGATTAGTGTAGGTACATAGTTTATCGGTCTATGTTTTAGTACCTCTATTTCTTCCTTAAGATTTATTATGTCCTTCTGTTGAATTTCCTCTATCTTCTCCCTGTTGTTGGTAACTTGATTTTGTACCTGTATTATCTTAGTTTCTGCCTGATTGTATTGTTCCCCTACCTTATTTTGTGGTGTCTCTAATTGCTCCTGAGTATCTTTGTGAAGTATAACAATACTAGTTTTACTGTTATCTTCGACTTCAATTATTTTGTTTATCAACTCTTCGCGCAATTGACTTAAATTTTCCTCGGTTTTCTCAACCTTCTGGATGGTTTCAGTAATTATATTCCTTATTTCCTCTTTATACTCTTCTAACTGCTGTCTTAATTCCTCTTTATTTCTCTCACTCTCTTCCTTCAACAGTCCTTTTAATTCTTCATTACTTTGTCTAATATCCTCTTCCAACTGTTGTTGTAATGTTTCATTATTACTTTCAATTTTTTTATTTAATTCCTCATGATCTTCCCTCATTTGTTTCTTTAATTCCTCATTAGTTTGTTTTAATAAGGTTTCATTATCTACTCTCATTTGTTTCAACTCTTCTTGGTTACTATCCATTTTCTTGTTAAGTGTTTCACTGTTACTGTCCATTTTCTTGTTGAGTGTTTCGATATTCTTTTCAATATCTTCCCTCATTTGTTTCCTTAATGTTTCACTGTTTTTGTTATTCCCTTCCATTATAATTCTCAACATCTCCTGCACGCTCATGTCTTCCTTTTGTATGGGTTTATCTGGTTGATCCCCTGGTGTATCCCTTACCACCTTTTCTATTTCTTCATTCTCTGTTACTGGGGTATCCTTTACTATGACTTCCACTTCTTCAACTGTTGTTGTTTCTTGGTCTTTTATATTAAACTCTATCTCTTCTTCTTCCATTCGTTTCCGTGACGTCGCTCTTCTTCTTGACATCTCTGTTGTTAATCGTAGCCGCCACTAGAGTAGAAATCACTGTAATCTCCCAATAAGAATACAAAGCTATTCTATTTCTAGCCTCACTAGTTGGGCTCCAATCTGTAACGTTTTACTAGCTGTACTCTCTCGTATTCTATTATACAAATCTAATAATCGTTCTTTCTAAATTATATTTTATTTAGCCTCACTATTGAGATAGCCAATTTGTTACATCTAGACTCGAATCTATGGTTATTTATCTGAATTTGTGTCTTGTTTAACTCTGTTATTATTTGTATATATTTTTGTTAATATTAAATTAAGGATGAGTATCTGTTCAGGGGGATGTTTGTTGAGCGCCAATTTGCAATCACCGTTTGCAAATAAAATTGTATTGGTGAAATATCAATAATAAATTTTTGTTCAAATTTATGTAAATAGTATATGGTCTCTTTATTCTGTAATGAACTCTCTTTTATTCTTTTCTTTCAGCAATGGATATGATAACTTGTGCTCATCACCACATTTTTAAAAGAAATCTGCTAAGATTTTCAATTGATGAGTGTTGCCAACTTAATCTAATTACTGAGGTCAACTCACAGTATCAGATATTTTGTTCAGAATGTCATACCCTTTTTGTTTTCATGAAATAAGAAACAAATAAACCTTTTTCTGTATTTTGTAAACTCAAATCCTTTATTTATTCTTTAATTTGTTCTAAATGTAAAACATAATTTTTAACAAAGTTTGGCCAGCTGTATTTTAATAAGCTCAGAGTGGCAGCAGTAACTCTTAGATCTCAGGCTTTTTAAAACATTTTATAATTTATTTTTAATAAATAAAATACAATTATAATGTTCAGTAGGTCCTTTCGACTACGATATAACAACAGTATTGACAGAGAAAGTACCAAAATACATATGATGAGAAATAGTCACAATGTATCTTAAAAGGATTATATTAAGAGTGTAAAACAGTTCAGTGTATAGGTTAAGTTATAAAAATGTTTTTTAGACTTAATTAGCTTTAAATTATGTTAGCACTATACATCAATGGTGGCTTATGCTTATGTCCATATTATTAATCATTATTGTTCTCAGTGAAAGTTAATTATGGTTTTTATAAAAAGCGTATTCAAAGTTTTTTGAAACCTTTAGATCAGGTTTAACAGGGAATATTTCGGATTAATTTTATATCAAAAAATACTTCTCTCCCTATGTCAATTGGTCCAATTTCTTCATAGATATCCTGGTTTAATTCTGTAGAGTCTTGTAGCAATTCTTTCTTCTATTTTAATCTTGATATATCTAATTATTCAATTGTTTATCTGGAGATGCACTGATATCACATATATTATAATTTATTTTTCACTATAAGTATTTAAATCAACCTTTTTGCATTCAGTTTTTTTAGAATAAATCTATTTTTTCCTCCACATATTAGTTGCTAAGGCCTCTCTTAGATATCTCCTTGGTTTCCAAGTAACATTTTTATATCACCCTGGTAACATTATAAGAATAATATAAACAAACTTTTACTATTTTTTACTTCATTTTCTTTTAAAAGATATACCTTTTTAATAAGAGCTCTTATCTTCTTTTTATTTGTTTCTTTGTTCTTCTGATAAGAAACTGATCATTTTGACATCACTCTTGACTATTTTCTGATCTATATTTCCTAAGTTAATGATTTACATTTTTTTTATTATTTTTGTTCCAAACTTATTTATTATTTCTTTTTGCACCTTTCACTTTCTTAAATTTATTTTATACATTTGGTAATCTTTTAACATAAACTGACATTGTTTCCTTATTATTTTAATATAAATCTTATTCATATAATTTGACTGTCTATGATTTGGTACTTTCTTGTTAAGACTAACATAAGTGTTATTAACACTAGTATACATAATATTAATAAATGTGACAAAAACTGATTACTAATAACTATTAGTAATATGTTATAATTCCCCTTAACTTACTGTGTTTATAACTTTACAGTCTGCACACAAAAAACAAATTTCATAAGTAAGTTCTTACTTTAATTATAATAAACATAACATACAATAAACAATTAAAATTAAACATATTCAATTAAGTCTTTCTTAAAATATTATGTCTCCTGGTACTTTTTAATAATATAATCATGTTATATTTATGTTACTAGGGCATGGTAAAAATGTCATGTAACACTATTTAGCCATGGAAGGTTTACTTCTACTAAATTTTAACTACGCTTCACCAACAAGATGACTGCCGGGCATCTGCGTTTATTTCTCAAACCTATATACGTATTCGGGGCTTTACCAGTTTTTCCTTCAAAAATTGGTGTGTAATTTAACTTAAAATGCCTTTCATTT
The DNA here is from genome assembly GCA_034769895.1 of Magicicada septendecula. Classification (NCBI taxonomy): domain Eukaryota; kingdom Metazoa; phylum Arthropoda; class Insecta; order Hemiptera; family Cicadidae; genus Magicicada; species Magicicada septendecula. The sequence goes on along the minus strand of JAWRYS010000616.1, from coordinate 157,878 downwards.
TAAATTCAAAAATTGTTTTATATAAACATTGTTAATGCTTATTTAATGTTTAGTACTTTAATTTTAATATTATTAAAACAATGTTATTATTACCAATATTTCAGTATTGTTACCAATACTTTATATTTCACACTTCGGTCCTGAAAATTGTTGGTAGTTCTGAAAATTTTCAGGTACGTAGTTCTGAAAATTGTTAGCTTGCATTATCTTACTTGTATTCTGTTTCATTATATAGACATTTGTGGAGAATTTAATCGGGGATGGAATATACGAGAAAAAACCAACAGGTTCCAGCCCTCTTCCGTGAGCGAGCGGACTACTGGACTTTTTTGGTTATACTAAATAAATTACAATTGTCTGTTATACTGTGTATTCTACTAACGACACATGTTTTCAGCTAATAAATTTTTGTTTTTAAATTTGATTATAGGAAAATGGAAGCTACATAATTCTACTTAAATAGTTTCCAGCGAGCATAAAAACATATTTCTTATTGGAAAGTTGTTTCTAAAATTACAATTAAAAGTTATGTTTCATCAACATAACAGTTCTTAAGTAAAATAACGAATACAGCGGAAACACAGTATATATACCCTGACATACACTACGGACACATTACTAACTAGACATTCAGCTATGCGGGATTAAGCTTTCTTCTTTAGCAACTCGGTATGTGCTACACTCTGGTAGCATTGTTACCAACTACCAAGTACCCGCAAAAATGTATAGGGACACTTTCTACTTAGATATGTATTTATATTTTTCTTAATATTATAAATTTAACCCCATGAAAAATTAAATTGAATTTCAAGGACCATTAAAATGTTAAATATTATTTGTTTTCTTAAAATTTTCTGCGAAAAGCGATTCAATTTTAATATTGATATAGTACAGTTTAAAATTATTTGCTGGGTTTTTTCCACTGGGGAATTTTCCAATTTTCATTTCGAAAAACATTATTAATATAAATAAGTTTACATATATATATTTATTACATGTGAATAATTTTGAATATTTTTATTAGATCGATAATATTTTTATTCAAACGGTATTTGACAATTATTTTTGAATTATTTATTTGAGAACTCTAATTATAGTTTAATAATTCCTCTGAAATACAGTGGCATATTTATCCTTAACGAAATAAATTTATTAAATCAAGTACCAGTACAAATCTAGACAATCTCTTATGAAAATAGAGTAATTATAATTTTACTACAATATATTATTACAAAAAGCACTACTATTCTTAAAACTTCAAATACATCAATATTGTAGGTATTAATGAAAATCAGTTTGTTTCACATTCAACCTCTATTGCACATTAAGTTCAGAAAAGTAATTTATATGGCGTTGTTCCAGCTACTTTAAATTAGTCTAAATTCCTAAATGTTCTAACGACCATTAGGAGTATTTGTAGGTATCTAACGGTTTTTAATGGCGAAAAAAGTGTATAAAATAAAGTTTAATTCCTTATATGACACAGTTATAATTGGTAATCCGGTTAAGCATTGCTAAAATAATAACAATTTTAGATTAAGTTATATATACTTGCCTATTTACTTATTTGCCAAGTAAGTTTGGGACTACCATGTCAAACTACCTTTCTGTTCTGCGCTTTGTCTATTAGTATTCCATCGTCCTTATTGGTCAATTCCTTATGCTATTCATACACTGGCTTTCTTCCTACCTATGCTTTCTTCGTTGCTTCCCTTCCAGCATTATCTACAGCATATCGTATTCCTCGCACCTCAAAATTTGCCTGCCCTAACTGAAAACTAGCTCCACGTTTATGCTGTTAAAATGTTAGGTCTGTGTATTTACTCTTCTTATTATCAGTTATTCTTATGTGCTTTTAATCCTTCACAATGCGCACAGTAAAAAGCTTTCAAGTTTTCAATGTCCTCTTTTTATGATTTCATGGTCGGATTCTTGAAGCAGTAGTAGTCAAACAAAATACAGTAGAAAACGTTTAACACGAAAACGGTTAACATAAAATATAGGTTAAAATGAAATATGGCTCAGGTCCCGATCGTTGCTTCTACTTTACAACTACAGTGTGTACGGTTCACACCGATGTTTTACCTACAAAATATCGGTGTCGGTATCGAAACATTTTATTTTAATAATTTTGTTGCTGGCTTTCAATAGCTGCATAATAAATGCATATACACGCACGCCCCAAAACAGAGCAAGTTACAAACTGTGAAAGTGATGAGGGTACCAACGAAATTGACACTGAAAATGACAGTGAAAATTTACGAGTTCTTACCGCTTCCGGCATGCTTTCGCTGCTGAGCCGTGTTCGTAGATATTTAGAAGCCAACTCGGAAGGTAAAATTTTTAACCAAATTGATAAATTAGAACAATTTGTTGAATGTAAAGTAGTGCAGAATTTTGAATAAAAGATAATAACTGACTATTTTAAAAATATTAGAACATTTTCACTATAAGAACGTTAAGAGGCATACTACATTACTGCACAAGAAACCTAAATCGTAAGACTAAGTTAAAAACAGCTACAGTGCATATATACTACATTTTAAGAAAAATAAAGCATATTTTTCCCCAGAATTAACCAAAAAATTTTCAAGATCATAAATAAGACGGTTATGTGTAAGTACCTTCTGAATATTCTTTGCAGCTTTACTTTTCTACACAATACAGTAAGTAATATATACAGCATTTGTTCATTTATCCCATTTTGTTTCACTTTTTTGTCCGTTTAATACGATATTCGGTTAACAGGGAAAAACAGCTGATCCCTATAATTTCGCGTTAAACGTTTTCCGCTGTACTTTAGTTGTCTTAATCGGGTGGAAATGAACAATGTTAACTTAGAAATTATTTGTTGCAAATAAATAAATCCTTTTCTTGATACTTCAATTCATTTCTTGGGCTACTAGCTGCTATGTCTGTCTAAATCAATATCGAAACCTGTACCTAGATTATGTGTTGAATGTGCGTAAATATTTGTAGCTGAACCCATACCTGGTTCTTCATATTACTGTTATCAAAAATACTTTGATAACAGTTACAATTACGTTAGTTTATAATTAGCGACAGGTATTCGTAATTATGGCCAGAGTATTTTTAAAGTATGCATTAACAGTTTTTCCCGTTCCTTGTGTAATTTGATGGTGCACACTGAAGATCAAAGGGCCTACAGACATCTCATGTAAAACGATTCGGAAACGTGAAAACAAACGCATTGTCAAATGTCAAACAACTTTGTGTCACATGTTTGCAGGAAGTCGTTCTAATCATGTGCGTCACCGTTATGATCAAGTGCGAACCGCCGACTCTATCGACACCGCATCAGTTCGTCAGTCCGTCGAGTCAGTTCGGAGAAGCAGAAGCAGCCACCCCGTCAGTATTGTACGGACGGGGGTCGAACAAGTTCACCGGACAACCGGCCAGACCGAAAAGCTTCCCGCCCAATCACAACGCAGCCCCTGCTTATTTTGTTAGCGAAAACAACGTGGAAGAGAGTCCAGTAGTAAATAGTGTCGAGGAAGCCAAAGCACTGGTAGGAAAACCAACATGTCTTCTTAAATTACCAGTACATCTTCTATACAAGAAAACAACATACATTTTACGCAAGAGCGTATTTAATGAAATAAATTCTTGTATAGGCCTATAATACAAGTTGTTTAGCGAAGACCACGACGAATCCATTTTTCAAATGTTACAATATAAATTACAAAAATAAAAAAAATATTACAAATAATTACAGAGATTTGTTAGTCACTTTATTATTTATGACTGGGGGAAGTATCTTTTAAAAAATATGAATTGATTGTACAAATGTTTTTGTTCTATTTATCAGCGTCGTACTTATACGGGTATTATATTATACCATGGCAGATTTTGTGGAGCATTGTAACCACTCTTCATTGGAATTCAGTACTCATATCTCGTTTATCAACCTGGTTATTATCTCGCTTGTTACACAGCTATTTAACTATGTTATTACCTTCTATTAAACGTACTTCCAGTGCATGTTGGGTAACAAGAATTCACCATATCAATGTCTTAATACTAGGTCGGAGTATTTGATTTTTAAACAGTGTTTACGAAGTAGATAAATACTAGCGATATCTACAAAGTCCGTCTAGCATTTGCGAGTTCATGTCAAAAGCACAAAGACTAAAGATGAGTTTCAGAGCCCGGCAGTCTAGGCCTCTCAGTCATTGAAACGTGGGATCGTCTAGATCAAACGTGGCATCCTACTTAGTCATCCTTAATTCCAAATAAAAACTCTGATTTTCTTCTAGTTGGAGAGGCCAAATCAAACTAATTTTTGCATTCTGTAAACCTTTTATCCAACGGCATTTATCTTCAGAGAATTCGTTCCAGACTTCTATCGTCTTTGTTTATTGTAATTAATTTTTAGTTAGTTCACTGTCGTTTATCGTCTATCTCAGATTTTTGTTTCGAAAACAAACTACAATTCTTTTTGGACGGCATGTAATATCGACCAATATTTCACTGTATTGCCAAGAATACAATAATGGCAATCCAAAACAACTAATCTGAGCATGCTGTGTTAAAACAAGATAGCCTATAATGATACGGTTTTGTTGTTTCATTTTTATATCTTAAACAAGACGGGAACGAAAATTCACGTAGTGAACGTAGGCAACGAGTAAGGCACAAGCCGTTTCGCTGTTATAATAGCAAAATTTAAGTGTGTAAAGTCTTGTTTCTTCGAGTTTAGTGTAAAAGGTTGTTTAATTCTGTTATACGTTTTAGCCGCCTGCGAACTACCAATTCAATTACGATGTTGAAGAACAAGAATCAGGCATCAGGTTCAGCCACCACGAGAGCCGGCAAGGAGACGGAACTTTCGGCTCTTACGACGTTCTGTTGCCTGACGGCAGGGTCCAACATGTGGAATACCAAGCTGATGAAAAAGGCTACAGACCTAAGATCACGTACAAGGACGGCGCAGGAGTGCACTTTCCGCAAGGACAGACGAACAAGGGCATGGTTAGCGTCAGCGAGGTTCCCATTGATGTACAAGGTGTTGCTGCTACTGTTTATCAAAGAAAATAAGTTAAAACATTTTAGTAAACATAAATTAGTTTTGTAAAAATGAGTTTTGATTTAATAGATCCTCCCCCTCCTCCTTCTACCCCATACTTTTATTTCTTCTTCTTCTTCTTCTTCTTCTTCTTCTTCTTCTTCTTCTTCTTCTTCTTCTTCTTCTTCTTCTTCTTCTTCTTCTTCTCTTTCTTCTATTTCTCCACCTCCTTCTACCTCCTCAGTCGTCGTCTTCTGCATTTCCATCTCGAAATTAATCTATCCGTTCCTCTTCAACTCTGTTTTCTCTTTTTTTCTTTAATCCAAGAAATGACAGTGAAAAATTTGGAGAAAACGGAAAACCGGACAGGATATGTCAGCGCTAGTGACGGTTCTAGCATGAGATCTGGAGGAGATTAGGCTTCCCAGAAACCTGACTGTTTTCTTTTAAAATTTTAAAATACGTGCATGAATACTGTACGTACTCTTTGTTATTATTTTTAATTGGAAATTACTGTTTTCTTTTTAATTATTGCTGTTATTTCTACTTACTAAGTTGCCCTCCTTTACGTTTTAAGTTCTTTCTCCACCATTGATGCTTCATGTTTTCTTTTTAAATATAAATACCCGTAAATGTATGTACAGAAAAGTATATCCCAGTAGAGAAAATATACTCCAGTAGATCACGAAAATTAAACATTGAAACATACTAATATGAGCAACGTTACAAGTAACTGTCAGTATCGAAACGTAATTCCCCAAACGTATTAACACGTGCCTACAGGTTAAACGTTTTACGTCTTCCGCTTTATTATCTTGCTTTATCTGCACTTCTACGATCCTTTCCAACTACAAATTTACATAAATTTCGGCTTCAAAGGTGGCCCCATAAGTTCTAGGAACAGAAACTATTCATATGAAAACTTTAATATGATTCCTTTTTGGAGTTAAAACGAGAGTTACAACTTAGAATGGCAGCTTACATTGGACAATAGGCACTAAATTGGGAGGAACATATTCAGGGTGAGTTTTGGACTCCAAATCGACTCAGCCTGAGTAACTGATGAACAGGGATAATATTCTTGGGAGTGGTGACGAAGTAGTGATGGCCACACTACCTTCTTTGTTGCCAAACGACTCAAATAAAATAGCCTGTCACATAACCCCTAACCTACTTTGGTAGTACCGCTACGTGACATGCATTATATTATGTAATGAGATACAAATTATCGTTCTTGTTCTAATATTTCGTTATACTGCATACGTATTATATATATTATATACGTATTACATTCGTATTTGTGAAGAAGTATTAGCTGGAATCCACTGATTATGTATGTAATTTATTGACAGTTTTGAAGTTCCATTGCCCCAGAACCCCGAGTAAATAACCTCATCGACATTTCACGTGGTATACACAATCTGAGAATATGTTAGGGTGAAAATATCGCTTTTAAGTCTAATCTTTATCTCTGTCGTCTGCAGAATTCTCTGACGAATTCTCAGAAATCGTTCATTAAATCTGAGAATCAAGCGAAACCAGCACCCACGCGATGCTTTTTACTAATTCCGTTAACATTCATTAGTTGCACTCTAAATTTTTATTCATTTATTCTTGCAGACTTTCTGTTCTCCAGACAGACACACACGATTGTCCACTCGTACAAATGGTCAAGGTGTCCACTGAGGACAAAGATTTGCTCCCTTTGGCTCGTCGACCAGTGTAACTGCACGTGTTTGCATAGTAACGGTCCCCAGATATTTTTGATGGCGGGCAGTAGACGCGCGGGGACGGTTGGATATTTGTGAAACCTGCCTTGTCTTAATTCGATAGCTTTAATCTTAACATCACTCCATAGAGCGCGTTAAAAATCCGAGTCCACGTTCGATACCTGCCCTAATACACAAAATACTGCTACAAACGTTTGATTTTTGCAAACACAATTTTAAACCCTTAGAAACCTGAGCACTATATAAAGAAGATCAATCGTTAAATAATAATCATTGTGAACGCACAGTTATGGTTTCATGAAATAAATAATTTATTGAATAAATGTAATTTATCTTTATTGTATTTTAACCGAAGTTTCGACATTTATAACACATTGATGAAAATTATAAACTGAGGAAAATGGTGAAAGAAAGGGAAGAGACATGAGAGGAAAGAAATCATGAAAACCGTGCCATTGAAGTAGACAGAAGAAACAAGCTGCGAAATTACTGGAGTGGAGAGAAAGTTACAAGATTTTATTTTTGAATATATTTTATACAGAAATCTTTTATTATTTATTATTTACTATCTGAGTGATTATCAAGATATTTTACGCTGCTTTTCTGTCAAGTAATAAAATGAAAATACTACGGTCAGGAAGAAATATGTTTTATACAATGATCCAGCATGTGTTATCATTTTACACAGTAACAAATCCCAATTAAAAGAGTTACAGAACGATGAAAAGAAGAAGAAAAAATGTATACTTTAACAGCTACATGGAAAGATGAACGGATGTTATAGAATTTGAAAAAATAATCTCAGTTGCCTATATTAAAAAGCGGCAGAGCTTTGAAAATGAATCAGGTCACACTAGACAGTGCCAAATACTCTTTAAAATTTTCAAGCGCGTGTGATGCGCTTTAAATTTTTTAATTTGAAATTTTGTATGCAAAATTAGTACTTCAACTTCATACAGAGTTAACCCCCCCCCACTTTAAAAAATGTGGAAGCGAAACAAATTTTTGGTTAATTGACTTCAAATTGTGGCATACTTAGAATTTTTAAGTAAAGTTGTTGCGCTAAGTTATATAAATTTAGCACACCCTGACTTTTCTAAAAGAATATGAGCTTTTTACGAAAAATATACGGCTTTCTAGCCTCAAATTGTGCTTGTAATTGCGAAATTTGAAAGTTGGTATATAATGTTAGCGCACCACCAACTTGTTTAAAAAAATATTGGCACTACATAAAAACGCATTTCACGACAGGTGCAGAACTAATAGTGACAAATTATAGCATAAGCGGTTTTAGAAATTTAAATTTAGTGTGTTAACTTTATTCGTTCGTTCGTTCGAGAGAGAGAGAGAGAGAGAGAGAGAGAGAGAGAGAGAGAGAGAGAGAGAGAGAGAGAGAGAGAGAGAGAGAGAGAGAGAGAGAGAGAGTCACATACCCATAACGAAACAAATAAAAGAAAAACTTTGTTCCACAGGCAATAGCATAAATTGTAGACAATCATTTCCGAAAACAAAGTATTCATAATTACACTATTACAAAAAACATAACTTTTAATTGCTGCACAAAAACTTGAGAGTTTATATACCTGAATGGTCTGTAAAGCTGCTGCCTAATCGTGTAATATTAGGATGGTGTAATATTAGGATATTAGGATTGTGTAGTATTAGGATTACATAATCATAAAGAAAAGCTTAAGAATTTAATTTCTTACTATCACTTGCTTAACTTCCAAGGTTATTATAAAACAAAACATTTGTCTTTTAGAGAAACTTTAAATAAAAGGTAAAATGACTGTAAAAAGTAAATTAAAACCACTGTCCTATTTTAAGTAACTTTAGTGGCAACTACAAAGAATATTATTTGTTAAAATTTGGCATTGTGTAGGTAAGATAAACTCGAATCACGCAAACAGACAATATATTATATTTAAAATATAGTCTGCACGAATAAAAATGACTTTTAAATCAGTACATATATATCATGTAAATCGTACTGTAAACTGTATTACTTATTAGTTTACTGTAAAATTTACTCTTTGTCTGTTAAATTTAATGTTACTAACTAATAGGTATACACTAACTAGTGTTTCTCATCTGGTAAGGAAAAATGCAAGGTCTTCCATTTATGTATCATATGAAGCAATTTAGTTGTTGGGTTAAAGCACTATGACGCAGTGTCACACGAATAATACACCTGGATCGGCTTGGTGTCTGGAACGTTTACACTCGTAAGGGAAGAAGAAAAGACTTGATATAAGAAAATAAAAATATATTACAAAATATTTATTTATAACCTGCTAAATTTACATGAATAAATTATTAAATCTCACTAACTATGTCTCAAAATGCTATTTAAGTTTCATTACTTCCTCAGATGGTAGCCTCCGTTACTTTCGTTAGCTCCAGCTCCGTTTCTGACGGGACCGCCTCTTGGGTAACCGTTTCCGTTGGATCCGGTATCCTCGTAACTGATCTTGGGTTTGTAGCCGTTTACGTCGGCTTCGTACTCCACACGCTGGACACGTCCGTCGGGAAGCAGAACGTTGTACGATCCAACGGCAACGTCTCCTTGACGGCTTTCCTGGTGACCTAATCTCACTCCGAATTCAGGAGCATCGACATCGTACTGGAATTCGTAATTGGCTGGTTCCTGTGAAAAGTCACAGTTGTATCAGTAAACAGAAATACAAGCATATCATATTAAATTGTAAGTACCATCTTAAAAAATTTACCTTTCTCTCGATAATTTTTTTAACATTGAAAATGTTTATAAGGACGTGTCGCACATTTGCGACCGATCGCTGGTGCGTTGTCGAAAATGGGAACCGGTGAGTTTTCATAGAAACTACTTCTTTGTTGTCAATAACGTAGTACACATATAAATCTTCGCTTATGAATGCGACTACATTTAACTTATAATCTGTACATTGGTAAATGAAGAATGAATTCATTGATTGGTGAATGAACATAAATATATATATATTTTGTAGATTTATTGAAGCATTTTCAATGCCCTTCTCTGTGCATTGCATTTGTACAATGCCTGTAAATTTTTCTTTAATTAACTAACTTTCAGTAGACGTTTATAAAACCCAATTACTCGTTATCGAAGTTATAAACTATAACTAATGACTACTATATAAAGTAACGCACATCTTCCTTTATATGATAAGCATTACATATCTGTACTTTTACATAGGTATGTGTGTTTGTGTGCGTTTGTGTTTACGTTATAATCAGTAACATCAATAATCTAGTAATCTGAAATTAGTAGGGACGAAACATTTAATTGAACATTTGACCTGTACCAGATTTGGATGACTTACGTCGGCGTCTTGCCCATTTCCGTTTCCGCCAAATGGTACACCGTACTGACTAGAAGGCGCTCCATGACCATGACCATTTTCATTGCCGTGACTGTATCCATTACCGTTATGCCTGCCGTTCTGTGACGGTGGACCGTACTGCGAGGAAGGTCCCCCGAAATCGTTTTCTACGGGAGGTTCGGCCAGAGCGGCAGCGACCACACAGAAGAATACAATAATGGACTGAAAAAAAAAATGGCAAATAAATTTTGATGGCATTCTCTTTTAATCGTGTGCTAAGTAACAGTTATTGGTTTTCCTGTGTCACTGTGTGTAGACGTCAGGGGGTAAAAGATTTTGTTTGTGTTTGTGTGTGTGTTTCGTAGTAATTCAGTAAGATTTACAGTAATAGTATAGTATGGTATAGTATAGTAATTTGCAGTTACAGTATAGATTCATAGTAACCTATAAATCTATAATTACCAGCAAGCAATTTTGGATGCTTATAGTAACATTTATGTAATTTCAGTTGAATTCACTTTTCAGCTGCATAAGTGACAATTATAAGTAGGCCTACCACGATGAGGTTAAACCGAAAATTGCCAGAAAAATCGCTCACCTTCCTCATGATTCTTGTTTTTGATCCAGTGACGAACTGATGCCTGCAATGACGGACAAATCTGTATTTATAAGAAATAAGCGTCGTCAACGGAGGTATTCGATTTTGTGCAGACGAGTCTGTTACATCAATAGCCTACAAATTCGCCAACAGAGCTAATCTTCTCGTCACACGTATACAAACCACTTTTGTGTGTATCTGTGTGTGTGTGTGTGTGTGTGTGTGTGTGTGCGTGTGTGTTTGACATATTTATGCATTCAGTTATGCAAATGACTAATCGAAATAGAAATTAATTTAGCACACTACGTCATATTTTTTGCAACCCTTGTATTAAGTATTACGAATGTTAATAGCTAAGTTTGTATGTTGTTGAAGATGAGAGCATCTTAACGCACGCACATCTACACAGAGAGGCACAGACACAATTAACTAAAATTAAGATTATAGACGAAGAGTATAATTCATATATAAGAATATAGAAAGATTATAGAATATTGTTATGTATCTATAGATAATTAAGTGACTTCCCTAGTTTACAGCTAACACAATAGATTGTGTGTAATCGTAGGCTACAAAAAAATCGAATCTTCTTTGGCTCTACAGTTGAGATTCTCAGTGAAAAGTTTGGGAATTTATAGAAACAGTTTTATGAGACTCACAGTTTGGAATTTTCGACTATCATTTTGAACCCACCGTATTCAGTACATATGATAGTACTGCCACACTAGTACACACTAGTACTAACCAGTGTAGGAGTTACATATTCTCTCAATTTTCAGTAATTACTAATTTTTTATAAAATTTGTTAATACGTTTATTCCTAATCTTCTACTATCCATCAGATAAAACCACTGCGACATCGTTTTTGGCTCCCACTTTGAAATATGCAAGCTCTTGTTTAGACAATAATTTTTATAAACCCTTACAGCAGACATGTTCTAATTATTGATATATAATGTAACCTGACGTCTGTTGTAAAAGTAGATTTGTTTAACAATTTTTTTCATACTTCATCGCTTATGGTTTCTCCACGCTCATAAAGAAGTCCTGATTTATAAGTACAATTTTAAAAAGTCTATTGATTATAAGTGTTTAAAGATGAAACAAAATGATCAGAACATTGCTATTATGTTACTGATCACTATAATTAATCATGTTGACAGAGTAAGCTACGTCAGTGAGTCGTCTCTACAATTACGACAGTATCTTTACTGTCTCGTGATTCTGAAGAGCAGAAATAATGCGGCTCACAAAGGACAAAAACGATTATTTTCTTACAACCTTTTATTTCCGATGTGTGAGTGAAAGTAAGTAAAAGCTAATCAGAGTCACCTTGACGTTCTCAAGTACACTGTTCTGCCACATCCTTTAAACACTGTGATACTTTTTGCTGTACACTACACTCCATTTGTAACCAGCTGGTACTAGATCTACTGGTTGCTGAGGAAACGTTTGAAACTGCACGAATTAAAACTTCGACTTGTGTGTTAGACCGAATACAGTATAATAAATTTGTTTGTTTTTAACAGTAACTGTACAATATTTTCTACCATTCTCATAATGCTTACTAGCCACTATCCAAGCAAGCGACTGAAGATTTTGTAGCAAACAGAACGCTTTGCAACCCACTGAAGATTTTGTAAATTGTAGCAAGCAGACCGCTTTCAATAACAAAATTATCTGATCTCGAGATTTAAGGTTATGAGAACATATAATTTATACGACGTACACATTTTTTGTTAGAAGGTCTCTTACATTATATAAAAACGTATTAACACGAAATTCACCATCTTGATATTACGACAAATTTATACTATTTGCGAAGCTATAACTTCTCTTTCGAATTCCTCTAAGTCAGGGCAATTGGACTTTTGAGTCACGTAGCAATTTATGCTGTAAGTATTGTTCTGAAACCAGATTAAAGTAAAATGTGTATTTCTTGTTTTCACTCAAAACATTGAATGCATTTTTGTATTAACATTGTAATATTGTAATGTGCTTTATACAAGACTCCACCCCCCACCGTATAGCAGCTTAACTGCGCGTGATTACTTGAACAGTGGTGGATTGTCTCTGGTGGTGTGTAGTAACTATGCCACGGCTAGAGGGCGCATTAGGCCTACCTACAATGCTTGAAGGAAGTTAATGATGAAGAGCTATATACTAGTACGATACCTGAGCTGCAGAACTCGCTCACTGTTATGTACGAAATAAACGTATTATTACGCAAATTACAACCTTAGAAAATTGTTCAGTTATGGAAAAAATTACAAAAATTCCAATTTCTCTAGCACTTATTTGATAATTTAACAATTGTAAAGTACACAATCATACAATAAACACTAAAGATTCGAAACGTCTGGTTTAGGGTTACATTTCCTTTTAGCCTGACACCCGCTGGGTTTTCAAAATTTTTTCAAATGTTTGATTTTAGATCCTGCGGTCTCAAAATTTTGAAATTTCCACAGTTTCACACTACATTCAGGTGTTCGTTGAAATTATCTTTAATTTGATTCCCACATAATCAAGTCCAAAAATTGTGAAATTTCCAAAAATAAATACTATATTTAGATTTTGGTATAAAATTCCTTAAATTTGATATCCTACATGGGCTTTTGCTATTTTTTCCAGAATTTTTACCCCAACATTTTTGCCTCCCACCCTCCTATTTTTTGAGGGATAAATCTCAAAATCATTAGAGTTGTGTAGGGTAGAAGTATGGATAAGTCTGTTTAATTTTACGAAAATAGGTTGATTTGTTCAAAAGTTACCGCGAGACATGAGCCAAATAGATAGGCAGACAAATGCTAAACGGTCGAGCAAAACTGAGACTCGCTTTGCTCTTTCATAAAACGTCAACATCAGTAGTACAAAGGTGAGGATGACACTTGAGTTACAGTTACCCCCCATACAGAGGCTACTATTTAAATAATTACGTAATCGATAATCAAAACAATCTTTTTTACAAATGGCCGTATACGGAATTTCATTTGGAGGAGGTGCAACAAAAAGTAAACGGGACAAATGTTATGGTCTTCCTAACACTACTTTTGTAGTTATCATCATCCTCAAAGTTTAAACCAAGAATGGTTTGTTCCGGTCTCAAATAGGCAAATATTACAGATTGCCACTCCAGCGCTTCTTCGGACGTTCCAGACCTCTCCGTCCCCTTGGCTCATAGTTCCATAGTTGTTTGGGGATGCGACAGTCATCCATTCGGCAAAGACTTTTGTAGTTATACGGAATTAATTACAATTAACAATGTTTAGACCTACGTTAAAAGGACAATAACAGTAAACAAGGACAATAACTAGTTTTTTTGTTGAGTGGGAAATTTCGGGGAGGTTTCAACCACGGAAAATCCCCTGTGCCTATGGTCATGGTTTACTGAGCACTCTTAATAGGTCTACTTATTAAGTTAAATTTAATAACTGATAATTGTTTAGCCATAAATAAAGAAAAGTAAATTGCTTTTTATATTTTAACGCCAAATTAGGAACACAAATACACAACACACAAACACACACGTTTATGTATATTGCAGTCATAAATACATTTTTGTTTTTATAGGACGGGACAGCAATTATAATTTGAAAAGTGAGTTATAACAGTATTCTGTGTTAGGTTTTGCAATGTTAAGAATGAACGTAGACAAATTAATATTGCCGAGACAGTTATATGGAATGATGGTGTATTAAAAATTAATTAATGTGTTTTAATTTAGAAAATCCTTAGTACTGATTTACATGATATAGAGTAGATTTACAAGATATACATATTGTAACCAATCTCTATATCGCCCGTGTTATTTAGCCACACATTGGATGCGTCAATTTGTAACCTACCTCTGTCGTACTACCCTCCTGGGTACTCTCTCACGGTCTTACCAAGTTGTCGTCAATCTATAACGTATCTCACGCTGACGATGTCCGTCGCGAACGCACGAATAACCAGTACCGAAATCTTCACGTGTATAATCCTTACCTGTCCTTAAACGATGTATTTGATTCCCGATAGGCGCCAAATTGTTTTATTAAAACAATTAAAAAGTTCAAATTAGGTTGTCTTCTGTGCGGTGATAACAAATTCGAATTACCCTCGCAGACTGGCGGGAATTCGAATCTTGCCAATTCTCGTCGTGTTGCCAACGTCCAAATCTGGTAAATAATTTTATTCACCGCTAAAGTGCACAACTGTTATAATACAATTTAAATAAAATGAAGGACGGTTAGTAATAATCAGTACTAGTTTATTAATGCTCAAAATAGTTAATTATTGATCATTCAGATACAAAATATATTATTATAAAACAATGTTGCTCCGGCTATAGACAGATTATATCTCAAGGTTGGCTATGTTGTCTGAACAGTTTACTACACCGGCATGGCTGCCGTTAATGTTGATTTTATACAATTCATTCAGTCAACGAGTTCTTTTGATTACGAAAAAATTAAAACAAGATGTTATTAAAGTACACCACCTTACATCAATGCTTCTTATATACTATTAAGGTTTAAATACAATTAGTTTCTGAGTGTTAAAAAGTGTGTGCTAATCTTTCATACTTCGTACATAGGTTATTTTATGTTTACATACAAGTTTAATAAATATTATCAATCAATCCTTGAAAGAAATTGAGTTACCAAGTTCGGAGTGAGAGTTATTGTGTTGTGAGAAAAGTTAATTAATTTAGCTCGCAAATTCTGGTAATTCAAATATACTTAACAAAACCTTGTCGATTCTTGGGATGAGTCACGGGTATTCCTTACGTTGTGAGTTGATACATTCATTAATTTTCCATCATTTGGTTTTTCTGCTTCATATGGCTTCTTTTTCAATTAATTAGAATTTTTATTTATTTTTAGTTATTAAAATCTGGTCTATCTGCTCTCCGTGTTTTAATGGGTCTTGGTCCAACTTCTTGAATCCATGTCTTATTAAATTTGATAGTATTTCTTCCTATTTTAATTATTAATTGAGTCGAATATGGTTTGGCTTCTGTCTCTCTTGATCGTCAATAATGGACTACTGTTTTATAACGGTTTCAAATATAATAACGTTACGTTGTTATGGTAACCACCTATACTCTTATTGGTCGAATACATTTGTATCTATTGTTATAAATCCTGGGTTTGGGTTCAAAATGATTAAATACTTTATAATTGCTTTTATTCCCTGGTCTCCTTATCAATCCATTAGATATTAACATAAATGTCTCTATTTTCTTTCAAAGATTATTTTGATATCCAACAAAGCTGGGCTTGTTCATGTATTAATGTTTTAGCAAAATTGCTAATATTATGTTATTACATTTTTTTCTTATTTTATCAGTTTATTCTATTTATGACATATTATTATTGTTAACTACTTGTAATTAATGAGTTACTTGTTCTTAATTTTCTAATACAATAGTTACTTGCTTACAATTGTTTATTTTGAATTTATACAGTTGGGCATTTTATAGGCCTAAGCTGTAATTGTCTATAACTTCTTACTTTACACAAATTAAAGATTATTTATCATTTACATAGGTTTTGCTTGCTGTCACTTATTACTTATTTACTTTTTGAATTATTTTGGGCTGTTTTACAATAAATGAAAGTTATTATAATTTTGCAAGATCATTTCTTGTCTGTTATTCTTTTTTTTCTGTCTTTACTCTGATGATTAATATTATGGTTGTAAAATTTATCTCCTTATTTATATCTGTTACTATTTCTTACACACTTTTTTAGCACTTAAAACTACTATTAAAACATAACACAAAAATAGGTTTATGGTCTGTTCATTTTCCAGCCATATTCCTTCCTATAAACACAATTTTTTTCATTAAACAAATAACAACTTTGGTTAATATTATTTTAACACCATCTATTCTATCGTGATAATCATCCCTTTGATTATTTTATTAATATAGGATGTTTTATTATCATTGTAATCACAACTCATGTTTCTTACTATTTAACATTATGAAATTGGTTGTCTATGAACCCTTTGTTTGTTATTTTGGTTTATTACCTTTGTCTATTTCTTTTCTTTTTTGCAATCATGAATTGTTTATATTAATTTATTCTTATTACTTCTAACACTTTCACAGTTTATCACTGTCACTTCCTACCTATCTCTCACTCTTGGGTTTTATTGGATTTGAAACACAAATTTATAGTTAGTCTTTCAACATTTTCAGCATTTTATGTTTTACTTTCTTATCATAATAAGGCTATTAACAATACACATTATTTATTAATAATTGTTTCACTTATTTCTCATGTTTAGTGTACTTCCTTTTGTATTATTTTATTTAATGCTCGTTACTAAATTTCTTTTACTTATTTGTGCTTTTTTATTATTAGTTTACCTTTTCTTATTTTATTGTCTTTATCTGGCCAATCTCTGGGGTTGGGTCATAGTCATTGGTTTGTCAGTCTAGTCTATTCAATTATTTATTATTTTTGTTTACAAGTTTTCTTTTATTTTCTCAATACTATTTTATATTTTTGTTCATTATTCCTTAAATTATTTTACTTTTTATCATTTATATAATATTTGTGGATTCCGTATAGGGTCTGATTTCTGCAACGTTATAGTATGTAGATATTCGGAAATTTGTATAATTGTAAATTTATAATATACAATGTACATATTTAGATAGAATTGCCAAGTCACTGCAGGTATTTTATTTTGTTTCAGCTTTGAGTCCAAATTTTTTTTAAGTGAGAACTTAACGTAGTGCACTATGGTGCCCGGCTAACTCGCGTACACCTCGCACTCCTAGGGCAGTAAACCGATTCAACGCAAAATAAAATAGCTGAAACGAAAAAGGAGTGTTGCCAGGTGAATCAAATATTTTCCCCAAATAGCTACCCAAAATTTCCCCACTTTTACAGCGCAATATTTAAAAAAATTTGAGCATATTCTAAACGTTTAAATACTGTTACAAGAATAACGTAAATATTAAAAAATAATTTTATTCTGTAATTAATCTGTGTGACGTTTGATCACATCTGATGACAAAGTGTTTGGAATTTACAAGGCCGCCACTAGTGCTCAACATTACGATCATTTCTTTCGTCATGTGTATCACATTACATTAGCCTTAACTTCAGGTAAGCCATCAGAGACCAACACCAAACAAAATTTGTTGATTATACAAATAACTTAATTAAAACAATGATCTATTTAATTTTTTTAAATTGAATTATTATACTACGAATACCACATTCTACTTTTCAACTAATTATTGCGTAAATCACATTGTTACATTGTAAAACATTATTTGTTACATATTCTTTGTATATGCATGTATACTGAAAATAATGCGACATGTGATATGATTCTATTTATGTTCATTGTAAGTATCGATTTCTTATAATAAAATACATATAAACACGATTATGCTCTCGTCTCACTTAACAGTCCATTCACTCTTGTTTGAATCTTAATTCTTTATAGCGAAATGTCTCTTAATCCAAATACATAGAATCAACCTTTTACGTTCTGAATCAGTTCACTCGCTACTTGACACTGAAGAACACTGTGATTTTCCCAATATTTTATAAAAATGTTTTTAACCGGGCTTGGGAAAAAGAAAAATGAAATAAAAATAAATATTTTTTACATATGATTATAGTAAATAATACTCAATAATACTCCTTCTATAATACTCAAAAAAATTTCATGGCACAATCTGCTCCACGATTCCTTCTTTTCTTTCGAGCAGTTTGAGGCTTGTCCCGAGGGACAAACCACAGGCTGATCTAGGGCAAAGCCCTCTTCAGCCATGTGATCAAGTTGAGAAGAGATGTACTCCAGAGCGGACCGGAGGCGGAGAAATCGGAGGCACTCAGAAGAACGACTAATGAGTGAGTGTTTATGTGTGTGTAAATGTAGTGTGAACAGCCAAATAGGCGTCGGAAGATGCTGCTGGGAGTGCCAAGATAAAAACTTAATTAACAGCCAAGACGGGGTCGGAAGCGCAAGACGCTAAAGATGGAGGGGAGCGTCAATGCGGCGTCAAGGTATAGGTGGGGGACACAGAAGATGGGAACATTTAAGGAGTTAGGAGATCAAGACTGATGAAAGGTGGAGTGTGTGTGATGTGTCTACTTAGGTGTTTCTGTGTCTGCAAGGATTCCTTGAACGAGACTCATCGGCAATGGTTAGAAGACGGTTTATGAGGAAGGAAGGTCTGAGGGTGTTCCGGTAGTTCTGTTGATAGAGGCTGCGTTGATGCACGTTGCTTATCGGTTTGGGAATATTTGCAATTTAATTTGTAAAGGAAATGGTTTAGATTCGGAAAGAGTTTATTGAGGGTATGCAGAGCGTTTTTGATGGTTTTGGTTTAGAGAGATCTGCGGTAAGGCAGTCGAAGAGCTCTCCGTTCGGTGATTCTGTATGGTTTAAGGCGGACAGGATAGGCAGTTCGCAGGACGGAATGTGCGTAGGTCATGACGGGACGAAGACAAACAGTGTAGGTTCGGCTGAGTATAACTCTGGAGCAACGGTCATTGTTGCTGAGAACACGGAGTGTTCGAAATCTATTGCGGGCTAGGTCTGTAGTTCGTTTGATATGTGGTCATCAAGTTAGCTTGGAGTCGAGCGTGGCACCTAAATATTTGCAGACACGCTTCGCGGTTACTGTAGAAACATCTACGCGGACTGGAGATTGAAAGAATTGATTCATGTTACCTCCTGTAGAGCTGAAGACACAAATTAGGATTTTGTCCGCGTATACGGAGATCCTCCATGTATTACAGCAATCAATTAAGGGTTGTAAAACCAACCCTGTAGGCACTTCTGCTTTTTATATGCTCGAAGCATGAGCACTTGACCATTCCAATAAAGGAAGTATACAATATACAAGAAATGTTGTTACTATGGGGAATCGGAGACTCAATTCATAAAAAAAAACAAAAAATACGTACAAAAATTTATTTGCGACAAACTCCTAAAATTACATTAATAAATTATTAAATTTGACTAACTATATCCCACAGTACTATTTAGGCTTCATTACTTCCTCAGATGGTAGCCTTCGTTACTTTCGTTAGCTCCAGCTCCGTTTCTGACGAGACCGCCTCTTGGGTAACCGTTTCCGTTGGATCCGGTATCCTCGTAACTGATCTTGGGTTTGTAGCCGTTTACGTCGGCTTCGTACTCCACACGCTGGACACGTCCGTCGGGAAGCAGAACGTTGTACGATCCAACGGCAACGTCTCCCTGACGGCTTTCCTGGTGACCGAATTTCACTCCGAATTCAGGAGCATCGACATCGTACTGGAATTCGTAATTGGCCGGTTCCTGTCAAAAGACAAAGTCGTCTCAATAAACGGACAGAACTTTACTGTCAAATATTTTTTTTTTTTGAAAATCAAATAACATTTCACAATTTACCTCTTACAGTAATAAGTTTTTGCTTTTAATTAACAAGGTTCTAGTCATTTTTTAAGACCTCAACTAAATTTGATTGACTTACATCGACCTCGTGGCCATTTCCATTTCCACCAAAGGACACACCGTACTGACTAGAAGGCGCTCCATGACCATGACCATGACCATTTCCATTTACATTTCCGTTTCCATTTCCGTGTCTGTGTCCATTACCGTTCTGTCTGCCGTTCTGTGACGGTGGACCGTACTGGGAGGAAGGTCCTCCAGACGGTGGACCATACTGCGGGGAAAGGCCTCCGGATGGTGGTCCATACTGCGAGGAAAGCCCGTCGAAAGCTTCATTTTCTACTGGAGGTTCAGCCACAGCCGCGACGACCAGGCAGATGAATATTATAACAGACTGTAAACATTCATGTATTATTTATTAACCTAGAAGTGATGGCCTATATTTACTTTCTCTCTCTCTCTCTCTGTGTGTGTGTGTGTGTGTGTGTGTGTGTGTGTGTGTGTGTGTGTGTGTGTGTGTGTGTGTGTGTGTGTGTGTGTGTGTGTGTGTGTGTGTGTGTGTGTGTGTGTGTGTGTGTGTGTGTGTGTGTGTGTGTGTGTGTGTGTGTGTGTGTGTGTGTGTGTGTGAGAGAGAGAGAGAGAAAGTTAAAAAGAAGTTCTCTTCTTCTTATATTGCCGCGTTAATGGTAAATATAATTAGTAGGTAGTTCTTAAAAGTAAAATAAATTTTCAGATTATCGTAATCTGATTCTCAAGAGGTTAGAAACTTGTTCACTTCCATACTGTGAGTTGTGCCGTAAGAAGAATACTATGGAGGAATACGCTGAAATGAATGCGGCTGACATTTTATGAAGCCACGGCTATTGCAGTACTTTTCTAGTAGATCAAAAAAGTGGGAAGATAAAACACTGTATATCTAATTAGTTTCAAGCACTGAAATGAACTTCACAGAACTACCCGAATGTTTTCCGAAAGAGGTCAATAAAAGGCTCTAATCCTTGAAGTAAAGATGATGAGCTGGTATTAGTCGACGAAATTTGTATCTTCATTTATGGAATATGTTAAACTGAAAATCCGGAGTTTTGAAATGGGTGTAACGCCCAATTTTGCAAATCTATGAAGACGCTAAACAAAACAAGATACATGGCGCTTGTAGAAAGTGAGGGCGATGCACTGTGTGTGTGTGTGTGTGTGTGTGTGTGTGTGTGTGTGTGTGTGTGTGTGTGTGTGTGTGTGTGTGTGTGTGTGTGTGTGTGTGTGTGTGTGTGCGTGTAGAGAATTATTTATACTACTTTATTTACCCTTTAGTTCTGGTATATTCATATTAAGAACGCTAATAAAATCACAACTGCGTTACATAACGATATATGTAAGAAATACTGTAAATTTTGTTTACTGAAAATTTCATAGAATTGCTTACCTTCCTCATGATTACCGTATGGTATCCTAAGTTGATTTGATGACTACAGTGACGGAAACGTCTGTATTTATAAGAAATAAGAGTTACTAACGAAGAGATTTGGTGTTAAAAAATCTGTTACAACAGGAGCCTAAAAATTTGCCAATGGAGCTAATCATTTCGTCGCATGTATACAAACCACTTGAGTTGTAACACGTGTGTGTTACTCTGTGTGTGTGTGTGTGTGTGTGTGTGTGTGTGTGTGTGTGTGTGTGTGTGTGTGTGTGTGTGTGTGTGTGTGTGTGTGTGTGTGTACGCGTGTGTTTAGTTTATCTTAATTTATGTATTGAGGTATGCAAATGACTAATAGAAATATAAATTAATTTATCACACTAAGTCATTAATACTTTTTATGCAATACTTGTAAGACGAATTTAACAGATGCCTTAGACTGCCGTTGAAGGTGAGTGCACCTCCAGGCACGCATAAACACGGCACTCACGTGTAACACACATACTTTCACGTGCATATGCGTTTTTCGTAATCATTGTGACAAGAGGGAGAGATAGACAGAGTTAGAGAGACAGACTGACAGGTAGACAGAGAGACAGTCAGATAGACAGACAGGTAACACAGACAGACAGACAATGTTAATGAATGACAGTGGCAGATGGTGGTGGATCAATTTTCCCGAATTTTAAATTTAAGCAAATTTAAACTTTCCTTAGACCTATGAGCAGGTCTCACTTTTTTTAAGTGAAAGATGATAATTGTTCAAGTAGCCCTTCTGATAAGCCTACTAAAATACTACTAAATTCATTAAAATGTAGAATACGAGTTAGGAATAAATTAAGAATATACTTCATACCTAAACTCACTGGAGTAGCTGCGCCCATTCTGTAGTAATTTACTTTTTTTCCTAAGAACAGTGGGCTTCTTATATGTTACAAAACATGTTGAATCATTACATAATCAGTTCTAAGGGCGGTATATCTGGTTTGTGACAAAAAACTCCACGTTCCGACTATTTATTCGGTATGTTAGAACAAAACAGGACCCAATAATAGGTTTGTGAGAGATGTCCTTACACTGTCGATGGATTACTTCCGCCGACAGGTGTTCTATCGATGATGGTTGTTGCATTTGGGATCATAAATCGTTGGGCTTTATGCCATCTAAAGCCATTCTCCTACTTTTAATTTCGTTGGAATAGCTTCTGGAATCAAGTTAATCTTTGTAACTGTTTTGTTGTAACCCAAGATGATGAAGATTATTACTGTAGAAAACACAGATGATCAACATTACGGTACAAACTGTTCCAGTATTTGTTCCGGCTTTACATCAGGTGACAGCTCCGTCACTTTTTTTTAACATCTTCTACACACAGACGCCAGATGACAATAGGAATTTTTAAATATTTGATCTGTCTGACTGTTGTGGCATAACACTTAGAGCGAATTGTTTTCGTGCACGTTTTTAATAATAGAGAAGAGTCCCTGTGTAAAGGAATAAGCAGACTCAAATTATACTGATAAGTGCACACAAGAGAACGTGGGCTTGGGTATGTCTGTGTCTGTCCGTCTGCCTGACTGCTGTCTATCTGTGTTTACTCTAATTGATTGAGAAATGTTATGAGAAAGGAATTTGAAATGGAATTTATTCAATGGAGTCTTTTAATACTGTATCAAGATGTAACCTGGCTGAGGAATGTTGAAACTACCATAAAAGATGGCGAGACTAGTAAGGCTGACAAGCAATGAAATGTCAACAAGCTAGAATTTATAAAACATTAAAACTGAAAAAACAGAGGAAGAGGGGCGTGAGAGAATGCCTAATCGGTGACGAATCTAACTTTGTGATAAATGGAATGGTAGTGGGTAGCTGAAGTAGAAAAGTAGGGAGATAGTTTTGCTTGGACAACGACAGTTTTGCTTGCGCAGGTAATACAAGGTTAGTGGCAAGAAACAGAAACTGTCTGGAGAATGTGATGCACAGGCTACCACGGAAAACACAGAGAGATCATGGCAAATAAAGCTAAGGGAAAGTATGTGACATCCTCGAGACGAAATATAACGAGGGAAAGATAAAGATAGCAGAACAGGTATATGAGAAGCAAAACGTTTTAATGACTATGAGTAATGGTAAATGAAAAAGTGGTAAGAGTAAAGAAACTGTTGAACATATAGGAGCATATTGGAGATACCGGAGATCTATAAGAGACAGAATCAATAATAAAAGATGAGCATGTAAGGAAGTAATAAAGTACGTAGTCATCTATGCCTGACAGTCAGAGAAAAATATAAACTAAAGTTTTTGAAAGAAAGATCAGAAAGAAAATTCCAGTTTTGAAGAACGTACCAGATGGAAACAATTATGGCTAAAAAGTTGAGACGTAGAAAAGCTGATGATCAAGGAGAAGATGATAAGGCTATAAAGGCACTGGCTGTGATTACTAATTATTGTAAATGATACTGCAGTGAAGATAACTGGTTGCGTGTTACACCAAGTACATA
The DNA here is from genome assembly GCA_034769895.1 of Magicicada septendecula. Lineage (NCBI taxonomy): Eukaryota > Metazoa > Arthropoda > Insecta > Hemiptera > Cicadidae > Magicicada > Magicicada septendecula. Next base: position 133,893 of record JAWRYS010000616.1, on the reverse strand, counting down.
CAATATTTCTTGGATACGAACTCCAACAGAGACGCCTTTCATAAGGTGTATTGGTCAGTAGAACCCAAGTGGTTTTCGACCGTTTCACTACCTTTTATTGGCTTTTGTCCGCAAAAGTATCATAAACTAAAAAAGAAAAAACGGTAAATTCACTATAGGATTAAAACACTATATTTTTGAGGATGAATGCTTGGAAGTGCATGAATTAATAGAGAGCGTGCTTGGAAGTGGTAGAGTGAATTAAAATTACCTGTGTCAGGTAGCTGACGCCCCCTTTGTGTCAGTTACAAACTGTATAACGCTTCCCCGATAAAAAATTAATAAATACACTTTAAGAGTAGTCGGAAATTTTTTTTTAATTCTTTTCTACTCACTTTTACATTCGAAGAAATATGAAAAGCATTTAGTGAACAATTACCTTTGCGTAGAGCGAAAGGAATATTGTGGTCAGTATTTTGTCGGCTAATCTTACAGAATTCATAACTTCACAGTCTGTTTCTAAACATCTTGGTGTGCTGCGTTGCATCACCATGCTTTGGGTAATCACAGAACCTACACATTGTTGCATGTGTAGAGATAATATCAACAAAACTTCCCTACACTTCTGGAGTCCTACTGTCTTAGCCTGTTTAAAATCTGTTATGCTATTACAAACTGTTTCAACGGCCGTATTTCGTGTCTGTGTCGTAAATGTTAGCGTCTGTCTTCGAATACTCAACTTTCTTGTCAGAATGTAACTTACCTTTCTTCTAGACAGACTGTAACTTAAGAGTTAATTCAGTTCCATGCCACGTTACTCTAACGATATTCTAATGTACACGTGTAAACTTCCAGGTTAGAATTGTCTTCTTGTTCCTTTGGCCTTATTCTTCCTCTTAGTCCCGTATTTAAGCATTCTGTCTGTTCCTCTTTCCACCGTTTCCGTAGCCTTGCTATGTTTCTTCTACCACGGGACCTGGATATCATCACTTGGTCGGAGAGCGTATTCTGTGACTTGCATTCTATAATAAGGCCTTACTTGTTATAAGTTATTATACTGTAATTTCTTTCCACCTATTCCTATAACTTTTTAATAGTTTTTGTTAATTTATTTTATTTCGTTTTTCCTCTTATATCACCGCTCCTCATTATTCTTACAACAAACGCTCTATAACTCTTCTATCATATTCCCTGCATTTGTTTTTATCTCAAAGTCTTAGTTTCATTGCCACACAGTTATTTAGATAACGCCTCAGTTTTATAATTCAGTTCATGCTATGTTTTTAACAAAGGTGTTGATCGTTTCACATAACCTGAATTCATTATTATTATTTTTTTAAAGTATTTATCATACGCGTAGCTCATTTTGCTCCTTAACAAACGTAAGTGCCTCGCTTGTTCTAAAAGAATGCCTTTTCTAATTATCTTTGATCTTATTGATTTGTTTCCAGTACTTTCTAATATCTCTATGATTTCTCTGTGAAAGTTAATGTCATATTGTTGGGTCAACCGCAGATAGCATCGTTTATTATAACTCTTGCTGGGAACTGTAACTCCAGAGGTAGACCTCCTTTCTGTTTCTATTCGCTTACCAGATCGTCATCAGCTGTTTCAATATATATTTACAATATTTAAGGATTTTTTGATAACACGGAAAATACCGTTTCGAATGAGTAGCCTAATTCTTATTGATTAATCAACTTGTATGTACCGTTATTATTCCCAAGCACGATGACAGCCTTTCTACTTGCATGAGTCGCACGTGTATTTACCGTAGTACTCATAAAAGATTAACGTGACTCTCCTGAACAAAAGCATTACGGATTGCGGAAGACAAAAGGAAATATTTTATTTCACTGATCCTCTGTTTAATTGTTACAAGCAAGTGAAAGAAAGTAAGTAACAGCGAATCGAAGTCACCTTGGCGTCCGTCGCTCGTCTGCGTTTCAAGTACGTTGTTCCGCCTTCTTCTTTAAATACAGCGGTACTTTCTGCCTTACACTCTGTCCGCTACCTGTCTGTAGCCAGGGAACGTAGGTTTTCATCCGTTTCGCCTTGGTAACAAGTTGGAACTTTGAAGTAACTAAACAAGAAATTTTTTCGCGGAATTTCATTATTTCTAACTCTGCAGTAGCGAATACTGTTCGTTACTTCTTTCCCGGACAGTAACAAAATAATTTAACACAACTGATACGTCGCTGCCAGCCGTAAAATTCATCATCACAAACGATGCAACTTGGAAGAAAGACCAATTTTCTTTGCAAACGTGTATGACTGTAGCTACCTCACATAAGGTCAGCACATCAGCGGTAGCTCAAATATATAAAATTACTTTTTCCCATCTATTAAGCAACTTACTAATTCAGATTTAATTTAAATTCCAGTTAAACGTTAAAATAAATTAATTAAAATACTAGGATACTTAATGTATAATGTATTACATTGATAATATATACAGTGTAAAGGGTGGGGCAATGAGAACCAACAATGTAACACTATCACATCACGAGCTCGTTTAGTATTATTAAATCAAATGTGGTATAATAGAAAGGAAATAACATGACATTTTACTTAATCACGTCCATCGTTTGAAAATTGCATCCCTTAAGTTACGCTCATTGACGTACTTACATTCTTCAAGTCGATGGAAAAAGCTACTCATGACTCTTTGCAGCATGGCTTGCGGAATCGCCTTAATTTCTTCGACTAGCCGCTGCTGGAGTTGATTTAAATCACGTGGTCGTGACTGAAAACCCTTAAACTTCGCAAGTAGCCCCACAAAAAGAAATCACACACAAACATGTCTGGAGATTGCGGTGGCCAGGGTATTGCACCAAATCTCGAGATCAACCGATCTTCGAAAACAGCTCTCAACACATCCATGTGCTTTGTGAAGTTTGTGCAATAGCTCTCTCCTCCTAGAGCCATACTGACTCAGTATCAATATTTAGATTATTTAACAAAGGAAGAATAAAGTTGTCCAGCATTTGCACATATCTGTCTGAGTTAATTTTCTTTATTGTCTGTAAGGAAGTACGGTCCATAAACATGAACGGAGGAAACTCCACATCAAACAGTGAGTCGCTGGATACGAAGAGGTATACCATGAAGTTCTTTAGGGATAGTGTCACTCCAAGAGCGCATGTTTTGTTCATTGACAAGTCCGGAAAGGTGAAAATGTGCTTCGTCTGACATAATCAAGTGTTCATGAAAATTTTGTTTTTGATATTTGAATTCCAATATTTCATTACAAAAGTCAATTCTTTCAGTGTAATCACATTTAAACAGCTTTTGGGCCACTTGAATTCTGCATGGGTAGAAATGGAAATCTTGGTGCAAAATCCGCCTCAGAGGTCTACTGGAAATCTGCAGTTCCGTAGCATGCTTCCCAGCAGATCTCTTTAGACTACACGTGTCAGTAGGTCTTACTCTTTCCATATTTTCTAGCGTGCGCACTGTTCTTAAGCTTCCTCAAATAGTTTTCAATGTCGAGGCAGTGGTTCTATATGTTTTTACCCAGTACGATATTGTTGAGCGATCTGCAAATCTTCCATGTCTCCCAGCGTTGAAATGGTTTCTTAACAGTCTTTGTGTTGTTACATGGAAATCGTTAATTTTAAAAAACATTTATACTGTAAACGCATTATGTTCAACTCGCCATTTAGACATGCTTAGTGAAATGGCATAGTTTAATTGAGGTTATAAAACTATCTGTTTATGTATTATTGCCAGAGTAACCAACCACAAACTAAAACAAATTGTGTTGTCATTGCCACACCCTTTATACATGTATGGATCTATTGAAATAATTTAGATCAAAATATAAATCTATTTATTGCTGACACATTATTATAGCTAACGTACAGATATAATTCTGTAATGCGTGTGTTATTACATAATTTCATACTTGTAGAAGAAAGTGTTCAAAACATTTCGTTGTAGAACACGGACCACCATACGGACATCTATAAAACTATAGAACATACGAATAAAATACCCATCCAATACGGTAACTACAAAAAAAAGTTTTGGGTGCTCTAACAATCATTGACAGAAGCGCTAAAATTAACGTTTCTGAAGCTTTCTTTGCTAAAACGGTCAGTGACATTTTTGTAAATGTTCATTTGTACCAATCAACAGAAACAAAACTACTTACACACAATAAGTGAGAACTTGCATTAAATTATTTTCACAAATATCCCTTCAGCATACCAATAGATTATACAACTAAAAACCATAAAGATCGACCTAAAAATAAAAAACGTAAGTAAGCGATTCAAAATATTTATCTGTACATTATTCGTGATAACAGGACGACTAAAACAGCAAAAACTGAAAAAGTTTGCAGTTTAAGTAACTTAAAACCTGATAAGTGGTGTTTTTATGATAGTGGTGTTGAAGTTGGTGGAATTGCCATACTGTGAAAGAGTATATTTTATCTACTGTAAAACATAAGCCTATATGTTTTATATACTGAACTGTAGAAAGTTTTGCTATACCATTATGTTGTTCAGGTTTGACAACTCGTTCCGATTGTTACATCATTGTCTAGTCACCAACGAAGATTCAAATGTAGAAACCCAAAAGTATTTGGTGTTAAATAGGTTTATGTAATAAATACCAAATAAGTATTTATGAATAAATAAATAACTGCTAAACATTTTTCATGACTGTTAAAAACATGTAAATAATATCAGTTCCAGTAGTTTCCAGTTCCCTTCCTATCTATTCTCGCTACAAGTTATTTATGTGTTATTAAACGTTCTAGGTTTCACCGTTTCTAGTCATAAATAACAAAAATATATTCGAAATCCTTAAAATATGCCATAGGGGCTTAATAAAGCAATGCGTACATCAGCTAGCAACCAATCTAGAAGTCCTGGGTTAGATCTCCAAGCACACCATAAAATCAAGCGGCGCTTTAGCATCCAGATCGACTCAACCTATGGAAGTGGAAACTTGGTCAACATCCTGAGGCAACAGCGGCCAGCTGAACTATAGTGCAGGTCATACTACCTCCGTTGTATGCCGAACGGCTCACAAAAGGCAGCCTACCGCACGTTGTATGCCAAAAGGCTCACAAAAGGCATCCTACCGCAACTAACTAGTTAACTCTTCGTAGGTACAACGGGAACCATTATTAAAAGCACGCACCGTGTCACTGTAATTTGTCAATCCGGAGGATACTTTCCTGTTGTTGCACTGAGGCAAGGGAGACGTGAATTACCACCTGCGACGTGAGTTACATAACCTCTAAATTTGAGGGTCAGGGTCATTTCAGTTACAGTTTCAATAGCGACACGGTTTAGATACAAGAAGCCAGACACTTTCTCTCGTCACGGTTAGCATCTAGTGATAGTGATAGTTTATCCCCGCTCGTTTTCTCATGTATTCACCTGTTCGTAAGCTGTACATTGTCTGTGTTGCATAGTCAACCAAACTCAAGATTCTTTTGATTAACAAAAATTGGAAGCTGAATGAGACTGTTGCATGAATCTCATTCAATTTGTGGGGCTAACAATAATAATATACATAGACATTGTTATATACGAGACCGCCTGATAACTCTGTGTCGTCTTTCTCAATCCGCGCTAGTTGAAAAACGCTTTGGAGATAATTCCTTACTGTAATGAATAACTAGTAGTAACTAATGTCATAAAATATTAATTAAAACGTTCTACCAGTCCACATAAGCCTTACATATTGCATGTTAACATTTTTTTGTGAAAAGAAAATTACAGTAACTGCACAACATCATCAAGCATCTTTGCCTCCACAACAGTTCATGGATCTTGGCCTGTTTCAAGAGTCGAACTCATTCTTGTTCCTTGCTCTATTCTTGCTATTTCTAATAGTAAACTTTTCCATGCCATCCTTCAACCTAATTCTTGGTCTTACTTTGGGCAATACAGATCGTCATCTTACTCGAAACAGAATAACTGACACCAGATGAAGGCTCTAATCACAACTTTAATTAAGAACAAACAACGGTTAGAAATCAACAAAGACGCACTTATACAAAAATTCAATGTCACCTGATTACAGTTTCTCACTAATTATATGATAATCACTTTCCACTAAACCGCAACAATCACATCCATCCTAGAAAACTACAAAACTCGCCATGTCCCAACTCAACTTGTGACGATTTAAATTGTAAAAAAAATAAAAAATTTAATAATACAAATCGAAGAATGGGAAGTTAGTTAAAAAACATTAAATCGCACTATTAAACCAATTACCCCTGGACTAACTCATGGTAGTGATGAGACTTAAATAAGAAAATTTAACTAGTATTAATTAATTAAAATTGTGGAAGCAAAAGTTAAAGAATAAAACTGTTAACCCTTTATTAAACTTATCATGCTATGACCTGTGAATTCCGGATTCAACTTGTATACCGAGCCGGCATTAAATAAGAAATACGTGTAAACCATAATATAAAGAATTAATAATTTAAAGTCACTAGTAATAGGTGTAATAATTTCAGTATACGAGGAAAATCTCGATTGTTTATTTTGTCTAACTGTAAGACTGTAGTAGTAAATAAAAGATGGAACTATATTATGGCGGAATATTCGCTCCGCGTCGTTGCAACTTTCCTGTTGTAACAACTAGGGATTAACGATGCGGCTTTCTAACTGTAAACAGCTCCACGCTGGGGCTCTACACAAAATGTTATTTTGTGTGTATTTTAATTTAAGTGTTAACTTCCACTAAAAGTGTGGACAGCTAGACATAAGTAACGAATATGTAGTGAGTAAACTTTTATGAAACAAACATGTAAGAAAAAGGAAAAACGTGTATAAGAGGTGACATCTCCTGTAATTTAAATATCCAGTCAAATATTGTTCAAGTTAAAAGAAATTCCAACATAATGTACAAACAATACGTAAACTCCAACACGACGGTGCAATTAAACAGGTGATGTGAATAACAGTGAAAAGTGACGACTTCGACCTATACTGCCTTTACTCTATCGCCGAGAATCCTGACGACTTCACGTTAGCTGGCACCATCACATCCATTTCATCGTTACTGGACAGACTACCCCTAGGACAATCCTCGACTACGAGAGTACGGAAGAATCACTCGTCAAGACACGGACAGTTAACCATAATATAAGAGGTGACGCGGGAGCTCGTCTTCCGTGAGTTATACATATTTTAAAATATAAGTAATTAAAGATGAAAAAGACTTTCAAAAGACAATCAATAAGCTCTAAGATTTAAACTGGTGTAACCACCCATTCTTGTAATCATACGTTGTAACTTAACTTTCGTTATGTAACTTCAAAAGTTGCTCAACTAAATAAAACCATTCTTCAAATGGTACTTAAGGAATAATGTAATCATATAATCAAGTATGGTAAATTTGAAAATTCTTAACAAAAAAAAAGAAAGATTCGGATCCGAGGTAAACTCATTATCTAAATGATCATTTTATTTTAGATAGAAAACCCCCTTACAATCTCAGAGTAAATAATATCTTTATTTGTAATGTGTTACGTATACTATGTGAATAAAAGGGATGTCATCTTTGTTACATACTAAAGTGAGTGCATAAATCAGTTAAACCCCTCCCCTTGTTTCCTATAATTAGAATAATTGTAATTTTGTTAGTCTTATGTTTTGAGTTTCAGTTTGTTACAACGTAGGCAGCCTGTATAATTGGCTAGCGTCAATTATCACAGGTTCCCTGGATTATGACGTAGCCGACACGTCAAAAACTGGACCGCTTTGAAATCCAGTATTTATACCACGACCGCTTTGCATTGTAGTGACTATTGTTGTACCGGCCAGTCAAGCAACGTCTGGAATGGGCACTCGAATTACCCAGAGCGTTACGAATTACCCAGAGCGTTACGAATTACCCAGCTTTTCTTGGTCTTCCTAGGCCTCTCTACCTTTGCATCTGCATGTTCAAATTTTCGAATATTAGAAAATTCACCCAAATTCGTTACAAATGTATGGTTTCGTAAGATCAGACAGACCTGGATATTCGTCATTACCATCATTTATATTAGGTCTATCACCATGCCGTGCAAGTATACGAGCAAAGAGTAACTTAGTCACGCAGCGATGCGGTTCTGTTTCCTCAGGGTAGCAATTTTATGAGCTACATTATAAGCCACTGATAAAAATTGTATTTGGTCGGCTCCATTCTTCCTAAATGCCTAATACATGCGAAACTATTATAATAAATTTTAATGATGTAGGGGTGTCCTCAGAGATGGTAGAGTTTAGGAAAACACCACCCACAACTACCTTTTTGTAGATATGTCTCAGATCACTTCTCTCAAAGTTCCATAATACTATTTAATAAATTTCATTAATGTAGTACATTAAACTATCGAAACATCTCGTTTCATTTTGTTAGGATTAGATGCCAAGGTACGCTGGAAGGTACACGTAAAAAATTAAAAAAAATAAACTTGAGCAGAAATTCAAAAAAATGTACTGGCTCCTCGAACGACTTTCTCGGTTGCCTGTACATAATAAACTGTTCAAGGGCGAAATACGGAGGGAGCGAATGGGACCTGACCCTCCCCCCTCAAAGAGAGTAAAAAAAGTTGACGAACTTTGTTAATCTCTTAATTTTTGACTATTTTATTATTTTTTGAGCTGCGTGCGCAAATATAGTAGTAACTCTCTTTTTTAATATAGAATTAGGTTCTTACCCAGGTTTCTAATATTAAACCTTTCCAAACCTAACCTTCAACCTAATTCTCGGTCTTACTTTGGGCCAAGTATGATTTGAAATATGAAATATAGAAAAATCAATCCAGTCAGTATCTTCTAAACGATGTTTCAATAATGCGTATTATTATTGCGTTATTACCGTTTATTTTAATGGGATTGATTTCAGGGTATTATCACACGTTTTTAAACCACTTTAAAGATACTAATGTTGATTAGGATTTACTTGTTTTTTTCTTTTTTATGAAGCCGACTCGGCCGAAACCCCTCCAATACCAAATTTTAGATACGCCACTGAAACTGCTGGTATATAAACAAGTCCTTAAATCTGTCTGGACATGTGGTGTACAACTCTACGGATGCACAAAGAAAGTGACACAAATATTATCCAGACAGTTCCAAACAAAGTACTAAGACGTATTGTTTATGCCCTATGGTATACACGCAATGAGGACATACACAGGTATTTGAAAATTGCTTCAGTCGAAGATGACATTCAGTGATTCGCCGCCAAGAAGCGTGAGAAACATCTCTATAGACGCCAGAATGTTGAGATCCTGTAAGGTCTCGACAATACTGAACTTGTGTGAAGGCTGAACAGAATGAAGCCATTTGATTTAGTGTAGTGTGTCAAGCGACAGGTAACACAAGAACAACGTGATTAGCTCTTAGAGGAGTGCGCCATAGAACGATCATCCTACACTGTGTGATTATTAATGAGATGTAAATTGATAAATGGGTTTAGCCCAGAATCGACAAAATAAATTAACAAAAATTATAAGTAAACAGAAACGCTGTCTAGTATCACAAGTATTGTTATGACATGGTAAACATATTTACCATGTTGAAGCAGTTGAAATTGAAGCTGTAGTTAAAAGAAAAATCTAATTAAAGAAGTAATAAATAAAGATTACTGAAGACAAAGCTGATTATTGTATCTTAGTATTTTCATTCTCAAGACAGGAACAGAAAACCAACTAAAAATAAGAGCCATTATGGCGGCACAAGAGCTTACGACAAAACTAATCTAAAAGCCAGATTACAATTCTTTGGATGTATTCTAAGAATTCAAGGAAAACATATTCCTGGATTTTCCAGAATGAAGAAAAAGAAGAAAACCACATCGGTTTTGCAGTAAAGGAATAAGGATTGTTACGGCGACTCGAAAAAACGGTATAAAAGGTTGAGAAACTGTTTAACAAACAAGTATAGGACTAATTGTGGTCGAAATCTATTACAATTCATTAATTAAAATATGACGCCTAAGAAAAGTGGAAACTGATATCTACATTCACATACAAACCGGTTCATGCTCTATGGCAGGGGCATGCTCTATGGTAACTGCGGCCCGCGGTAACCCGGCGGATGCTGCGTGCAGTTTTTAAATAGATGCCAAAATACTTCAATATTATAAAATGTTACTAAATGACTAAACAAGAAATATTTATAAAATCAAAGCACAGGGCTTTGCTTGGCTATACAGCCACCACAATTTAGCATTTAAATTTACCCAGGATTTTCCTGTTTTCAGTATATGTATAATGCGTAATGCTACCATACAGATAGCTGCAAAAATAAAATTGAGGAATAAGAGGAAGTATGATACAGACAGACAGACAGACAGACAAATGTCAGACAAACACTTGAAAATCCATTCTACTGATAGGAGCATCACAATTTGACTCAAAAATGGACAGACATTATGTGTCAGAAGCAACTCCACACATCCCATACGTACATAAAAAATCCAAAAAATAATATATAAGAAGAATCTTCGAATATTATTTTTGCTTTACTTTTATTTACATTATTTTGAATAAATGCATTTGTTTTCTTTGGATAAGTCTGTTTAACTTTTATTTAAATACCTATTTTATTGACTTGATTATTTCGTAAACTTAAAAAAAAATATATGTTTACAATATATATAGGTTATTTATGTTGCTGGCCCGCCTGACTTCCAAAATTTGTCAATTCGGCCCTCAAGTGAAAACGTTTGGAGCCCCCTGCTCGATGGTATGGACATGATGGCAATCACCTGTGAATTACTACAGTCGTGCCACGTATGGACAAACTGTTCTACACATGACTCACAAAGGATGTCATATACTACTGACATACCTCCTTCTGTAACATGCAGTCATACAGTCCTCCAGGGTCAAATTGGCTCATTCGTGTTTCTAAGATTCTAGATTCTTTACTTAAAGTAGTAACCTATATATAGGCTAAACCACTTCATCATCAGAAACCCCGCTTCTGGAAGCAAGTCAAACGACTACACAACCCGCCCAAAGCTGATACCCCTCTCCTGTCAGACGACCGCCTTCTTGTCAGCGATGAGGAGAAGGCTGCTGCCTTTCGGGACTCTCTTCAGTCTATCCATAGACACCCCATCGGCCCGGACTTTGACGCCATCGCCGAACACTCCATAGACACTTTCTTAGCTAACCACGCTGACCTCTTCACCCCTTACGACGTCCTGAACGCAGACCACGACCATCCGCTGGAGCAGCCTATCGACCCTGACGACATTATAGACAGACTTACCAAGTGTCGACGGTCCCGACGGAATACCTAATCGCATATTAAAAGCACCCCCGACACTGCCTTAGAAGCCCTCGCGCATCTCTATACTGCAAGTCTCCTCCTCGGATACGTCTCACGGGACTGGAAGCACGCCCATGTCCTCATGTTCCCCAAACCGCTCAAAAACGCCAGCCTTCCGTCGAATTATCGCCCGATTTCTCTTACCCCTGCAATCTCCAGGCTTTTCGAGAAAATCCTCGTCGCCAGGATACATCCCCATCTACAAAATCATAGCGTCCTCCCCAGTACCCAGGGCGGAATCATATAACAACATATATGACCAACTTGTTCGGGTTATCAGCGCCATCCAGGACAACTCGGCCCGCAAACGCCCGACCATCTTAGCCTTACTCGACATCCGCAAAGCCTTCGACTCTGTCTGGCACAACGGTCTCCGCTTCAAGATCCTCGGATGTCACTTTCCCCCAACCATCATCAAATGGCTCTCCCAGTTCCTGGATGGACGCACTGCACAAGTCCGAGTCCGCCAGCATCTCTCGGCACCCTTCCACCTCAATGCCGGTGTCCCCCAAGGCTCCACCATTAGCCCGTTACTATACATCATTTTTACCAAAGATACCCCTCCCCCGCCGCCGACTTTACCTTACCCATCAGCAGGCCTAGCCCAGTACGCAGACGATACTGCCTACTTGGTTTCAGCAGGCGTACACTGGCAAGTCACATCAAAATTACAGCAAATCCTCAAGCCTTTCTTCGCCTACTGTAACACTTGGCGAATCAATGTAAACGCGGACAAAACCCAAATCTGTGTTTTCAACTCCACCGGATGCAACATGAATCATTTCTATAATACACCAGTCCGCGTAGGCCCATCATCAGTACGCCAGAAGCGTGAATACCAGTATCTGGGCGTCACGCTTGACTCCAAACTTACCTGGCGACCACATATCAAAAGAACTACGACCATCACCCGTACCAACCTCCGTTCTCTCAGAACCCTCAGCCGACTAAACCACTGCTCCAGCGACTTACTAGGCCGCATCTACACTACCTACATTCGTCCCATCATCACGTATGCCCACCCAGTTCTCCTTACCGCCTCCCCTGCCTACCTAGATTCCCACCGAGTCACAGAACGACGAGCCCTAAGACTCATATACCGCCGACCACGCCTCACGAAGACCTCCAACGCAGCTCTGTATGCGCTAAACACCCGCTTCCCTGACCTAGATTCCTTCCTCGTTAAGTTAAACTGGAAGTATTCCCGCACAGCCTCACGCCGCACTTCCCTACAATCAATAGTCCCTTCAATAAACAGAAATACCCGTAACTCAAGCAGACCTTCCTACTTAATAAATCGCCTCCTCACAATAGACAATGGTCCTCCTTCTCGACTCCCCCGCCGCCAGCGTCAAAGACACAGACACAATTAAACACACATAACAATCCCACTCTCATGCTTCATTACTCCCCAGCTGTAGCGACTAGACACACACACGTAGCCAAAATATTCAAAGCTATGCTAAATTCCCCCAAACTTTAAGACTCTAAGCCCTATCTTCGCACAACCTCCTGAAATCACACAATAGTTCCTCACACTCACGTCCCTGCTTGTAATCCACAAATCTGTTTCCTCCACCTACCTTCACGGCACCCTGTCGCCACCTTACAGCCTAGGCGACCTGCGTTACACGTCCCTGTCTTGCCCCCCCCCCCCCAAAAGAACATCGAAGAAGAAAGAAATATACCACCAAACACCCATAATGGCCACCTCCATCTACCTCTCCCGTTCGCATATGGCTACCAACTACACTTACACATACACTTACACACAATATACCCCACAAGCAATACACTCCCATCTACGTGCCTCCACCCTCTCAACGGCCCGGTCAGCTGGCGTACATCCCCTGAAGGAAGCTTGCTTGCTCCAAAACAGCCCGAGTCCGACCATGATAGTCCGGCCTCAAAAAAAAAAAAAAAAAAAAAATCGGTACGTTTTAATTCCATTTTAATATAATATTCTAGTCAAATGAGAATACAATTGTCCAGCTACGCTTGAAACGCAAGTCAACTAAATAACAAGCGTCAACGAAGTTGCGTAACGGAAAATAATTACATAAATATATATAGTTGACAGATTGTACAAATTCTCAAAGCACCATCTCAGGAATCGCATAATAATACCCTTAAATGTCCTAATCGTTTATGAAGTATAAGTTTATGAGGTATAAAATTCACGAATTATGAAAGCAGCATGTAGATCTCGTGTGTGTGTGCGTGCGTTATTCCTCACAAGCTATTATTTAAAATATTATAAACAACAAAATATTCCTAATATGATCCAAAATTAAATCTTTCAAGACGAAGAGGTTATGAAAAACTGTAAGGAGAAATTCATAAACATGGGAATGCCCCTAACATGTAGGCCTACTTGGCTTTTAAGGCGATTACAGGCGATCTGATAATGATTGATCAATATTAAAATAACTCAGGGCCGGCCCCAGCGCTTCTGCCGCCCTGTGCAGTATTTATGAGTGCCGCCCCCTCCCTATTTTAACTCTGAACACATTCACGCACATTAGACCTACTCTAAAGATACGGCGATTGCCTTCAAATAGCGACTAAGAATGTTTTAAACATTTTTGTTTGTTAACGGTCCAAGTCACGTATTTTAATTTCTTATTTTCTTACCTTTGTTAGGTCCGTCTTGTGACTTTTATCTTTAGAATAATATTAGCGTGACGCGTTTCAGGTCATCTGGCCCATCCTCAGACACTTGCTCGAAAAGAGGTCGTCATATATTAAAATCCAATTAAAATAAAAACACACATATGTAAACTCATTGTCAATAATTAATGTTCAAAAACATGAATAACACTGTTGTCGTGGTGCACCACGCGATTACCGATCGATACTGAGTAGTGTAACTTTTCAACGTTTTGTTTTTGCGAGCGCTAGTATTGCTGTATCATATAGCGGGTTGCTCTTGAAATTCAATTTATCATTCAATATGTTGTTCTTATATACAGAGTTGTTATGACCCCTGTATATTTCAAATTCTTCAAGTGCATTCATTCTGAGTCCTTTGTCACAAAAATGTAGGGGTATGAAGTTTGTGTCAAAACTTCTATATGAGTGATTATTATCTATCAAATGTCGAGCATAATTGGATTTAATATTATCTAGGGAGCCGATATTTTTACTAATTGATTTGTGAGGGGTATGTTCTTTAAATCTTTTTATAAATGGGCGCCCCGTTTGACCCACATAGTAACACTCACTGACGTTTATGTCGTATTAGATTTGATATTTGATTGCAGGTCTTGAAAACTATATTATATCCTATTTTATGAAAGGTAGGAGTTAGTATTTTTGGCATTATTTCTGTGAATATGGTAGAAACATATTTGGTTGCTGGTTGCATACTATGTGTTTGTCTCGATAATCTGGTTTTTTGTTTCTTGACAATATTATCTATAATATGATGATCATATCCATTTTTCGTGGCTATATGTTTAATTATATCTAGCTCAGTGTTATAATCATCTTTTTCAAGAGGAACGGGTAGTAATCTGTATACAAGACTATTGTAAGCAGCTAATTTTTGTGGATATGGGTGATGTGATTCAGCGTGGATGGTTACGTCAGTAGTAGTAGGTTTACGATATATTTTAAAATTCAGGTTATCTCTATTTTTGATGACTGTTAAGTCCAGAAAGCAAATTTCATTTTCGGTCTCGGTTTCCATTGTAAATTGGATATTGTTATTTATTGCATTTAAAACATTCTTCAAGTTGTTCAATTGGCGCAGAGAACCATTAAATATTAAAAATGTGTCGTCGACGTATCGGCCGTAATAAATGATATTATTTGCAAATGTGTTATTATTGAAAAAGAAATTGTTTTCGTAATAATTTAAATATATATCTGCTAATATGCCGGATAGCGGTGACCCCATGGCGAGACCGTCTCTTTGGAAATAATAACCGTCGTCGAATGTGAAGTAATTCTGTTGTAAAATAGTCTTCAATAAGAGTATTAGTTCTTGTATCTTTTGTGTGTCCAGTTTTTTAGTAGTTAGTAAATTATTGTTTAAAATGTCTATAGTTTGTTTTACAGGTACGTTTGTGTATAAACTAACAATGTCCAAGGAAGCTAATTTATAATTAGGTGAAATTTTAATATCGCGTATCTTGTTTATGAAATCCAAGTTGTTTATAACAGTTCGATTATTATTTAAAACGATGTTCTCTTTAATTATTGTCGCTAGCTTTTTTGCTGTCTTATATCCTGGCGCTGTGGTAAAATTTACCAGCGGTCTAATCGGAGTATGCGTTTTATGCAGCTTAGGTTGACCAGTCAGCATGGGTGCTCTTGCATTTATGGGCTTTAATTGACGTCTTGTGGGTTCATCCAATAGGCTCGTACATTTATTGATTGTTTTGTTTAAAGATATTGTGTATGAATTTGTAGGGACGTTATTCAATGTTTCGATATTATTTTCCAATATAAACTTATGTACTTTTTGTTTGTAAGTGTTTCTGTCTATTATTACGAGTGTATGACCCTTGTCAGCTTTTGTGATAAGTGCGTCGTTATCTATTAATTTTACTTTTATGTTCTGTACCGTTTTGAATTCTGTGCGAGCTTTTATTTGTTTTTGTGTGTAATATTTATTATCATTATATGTATTTAATGTCTTTACAAATTTATTATTAATTAAATGTCTTGATTCCATTTGTGTATTAGGATCAGTAATTGCCTTAATTGCGCTTTCAGCACTAATTATTTCATTGAAAATTTGTTGCCTATGTGTAGGTGGAATGCTGTAGTTTAATCCTTTATTGAGAAGGCAGGTTTCATTATCATCGAACACAATGTTTGTGAGGTTAACCGTGCGTGGATAGAATGAATGTTTACATTCAGATGGTGATTTCGGATGTTGTGTAGATATTAGTTTTTGAATTTTTAAGTTTTGTTTACGTTTTAAATTTCGCATGATATCAGAGACATATTTATCTATCTTATTTACTATGTTGTCAATAACTGCAGGATGAATCTGGTAGAGTAATTGTAGATGTATTTTCATTAAGGATTTATTTAGTCTAACTTTCTTCTTGTCTAAAAATTTGTTTTCTTGTTTGATGCGAAATATCTCAGCGTATTTCTTAGTGGTATTCGCTGCTTTTGCTACTGGATTAATATAAACGGTAGCATATTTAGGAGTTATTTTTTGTATTATACACGTGTTGTTAAACTTAATATGTGCAATGGTCTTATATAACTAAATTTTAATGTTTTGGTATTTATAAACCGTATTAGCTTGACTTGCTTCAATTTTAAACATTTTTGTTTGTTAACGGTCCAAGTCACGTATTTTAATTTCTTTTTTTCTTACCTTTGTATTAAATAAGAAATTAAAATACGTGACTTGGACCGTTAACAAACAAAAATGTTTAAAATTGAAGCAAGTCAAGCTAATACGGTTTATAAATACCAAAACATTAAAATTTAGTTATATAAGACCATTGCACATATTAAGTTTAACAACACGTGTATAAAACAAAAAATAACTCCTAAATATGCTACCGTTTATATTAATCCAGTATCAAAAGCAGCGAATACCACTAAGAAATACGCTGAGATATTTCGCATCAAACAAGAAATCAAATTTTTAGACAAGAAGAAAGTTAGACTAAATAAATCCTTAATGAAAATACATCTACAATTACTCAACCAGATTCATCCTGCAGTTATTGACAACATAGTAAATAAGATAGATAAATATGTCTCTGATACCATGCGAAATTTAAAACGTAAACAAAACTTAAAAATTCAAAAACTAATATCTACACAACATCCGAAATCACCATCTGAATGTAAACATTCATTCTATCCACGCACGGTTAACCTCACAAACATTGTGTTCGATGATAATGAAACCTGCCTTCTCAATAAAGGATTAAACTACAGCATTCCACCTACACATAGGCAACAAATTTTCAATGAAATAATTAGTGCTGAAAGCGCAATTATGGCAATTACTGATCCTAATACACAAATGGAATCAAGACATTTAATTAATAATAAATTTGTAAAGACATTAAATACATATAATGATAATAAATATTACACACAAAAACAAATAAAAGCTCGCACAGAATTCAAAACGGTACAGAACATAAAAGTAAAATTAATAGATAACGACGCACTTATCACAAAAGCTGACAAGGGTCATACACTCGTAATAATAGACAGAATCACTTATAAACAAAAAGTACATAAGTTTATATTGGAAAATAATATCGAAACATTGAATAACGTCCCTACAAATTCATACACAATATCTTTAAACAAAACAATCAATAAATGTACGAGCCTATTGGATGAACCCACAAGACGTCAATTAAAGCCCATAAATGCAAGAGCACCCATGCTGACTGGTCAACCTAAGCTGCATAAAACGCATACTCCGATTAGACCGCTGGTAAATTTTACCACAGCGCCAGGATATAAGACAGCAAAAAAGCTAGCGACAATAATTAAAGAGAACATCGTTTTAAATAATAATCGAACTGTTATAAACAACTTGGATTTCATAAACAAGAACGCGATATTAAAATTTCACCTAATTATAAATTAGCTTCCTTGGACATTGTTAGTTTATACACAAACGTACCTGTAAAACAAACTATAGACATTTTAAACAATAATTTACTAACTACTGAAAAACTGGACACACAAAAGATACAAGAACTAATACTCTTATTGAAGACTATTTTACAACAGAATTACTTCACATTCGACGACGGTTATTATTTCCAAAGAGACGGTCTCGCCATGGGGTCACCGCTATCCGGCATATTAGCAGATATACGAGGGTTATTCAGAAAGTAAGTTTCGTTTTAAACATTGCCGCGGTATCGATGCCGTCACGCTTTTGCGCATTCGCGACCAGTTTCTTGGTTCGTTGCCAAGCCAACAAAGCCATTTGTAAACAACTGTGCACTGAGTAAGCTTCTTCGGACATGTTTATAATGTCGAAGAAATTCGAGACGCCCGCCGCGTATCAAAGTACGTGTGTGATTCGATTCTTGAATGCGAAAGTCATTGAAACAATTGAAATTCACCGTCAGATTTTCGATATTTATGGAGTAGAAGCAGTGAGCGATTCAACGGCATCAAGATTGATACGATGTTTTTGCTTAGTCCGATCCAGAGTACGCGATGTAGGATGCTTACCCGGGACATTACGATAAATCACACTGCACACACACACTGCCGATGCAACGCAACATCTCCTCACAAAGTTTAGTCTGCAACAATTTGATCATCCGCCTTGAACCCAGACTTCCACCAAGCGAATATCACCTATTCAATCATGAGAAATCCTTCCTCGGTGGCAAACTATGTCAAAGAAGCTGTTAATACAGGGTTCAAATCACAGGCGGGAAATTTCTACGGCGAAGTTATACAACGCCTGGTGCCTCGCTATGAAAACTGCTTCAAAAATGATGAAAACTATATAGAAAAGCAGTTTAAGGTGTGTACTTCAAATAGCAATAAAAATGTTTTGTTAATGTATTCTTAGTTACCTTTAATACCCTATCGGAACTTACTTTCGGGATAGCCCTTGTATATTTAAATTATTACGAAAACAATTTCTTTTTCAATAATAACACATTTGCAAATAATATCATTTATTACGGCCGATACGTCGACGACACATTTTTAATATTTAATGGTTCTCTGCGCCAATTGAACAACTTGAAGAATGTTTTAAATGCAATAAATAACAATATCCAATTTACAATGGAAACCGAGACCGAAAATGAAATTTGCTTTCTGGACTTAACAGTCATCAAAAATAGAGATAACCTGAATTTTAAAATATATCGTAAACCTACTACTACTGACGTAACCATCCACGCTGAATCACATCACCCATATCCACAAAAATTAGCTGCTTACAATAGTCTTGTATACAGATTACTACCCGTTCCTCTTGAAAAAGATGATTATAACACTGAGCTAGATATAATTAAACATATAGCCACGAAAAATGGATATGATCATCATATTATAGATAATATTGTCAAGAAACAAAAAACCAGATTATCGAGACAAACACATAGTATGCAACCAGCAACCAAATATGTTTCTACCATATTCACAGAAATAATGCCAAAAATACTAACTCCTACCTTTCATAAAATAGGATATAATATAGTTTTCAAGACCTGCAATCAAATATCAAATCTAATACGACATAAACGTCAGTGAGTGTTACTATGTGGGTCAAACGGGGCGCCCATTTATAAAAAGATTTAAAGAACATACCCCTCACAAATCAATTAGTAAAAATATCGGCTCCCTAGATAATATTAAATCCAATTATGCTCGACATTTGATAGATAATAATCACTCATATAGAAGTTTTGACACAAACTTCATACCCCTACATTTTTGTGACAAAGGACTCAGAATGAATGCACTTGAAGAATTTGAAATATACAGGGGTCATAACAACCCTGTATATAAGAACAACATATTGAATGATAAATTGAATTTCAAGAGCAACCCGCTATATGATACAGCAATACTAGCGCTCGCAAAAACAAAACGTTGAAAAGTTACACTACTCAGTATCGATCGGTAATCGCGTGGTGCACCACGACAACAGTGTTATTCATGTTTTTGAACATTAATTATTGACAATGAGTTTACATATGTGTGTTTTTATTTTAATTGGATTTTAATATATGACGACCTCTTTTCGAGCAAGTGTCTGAGGATGGGCCAGATGACCTGAAACGCGTCACGCTAATATTATTCTAAAGATAAAAGTCACAAGACGGACCTAACAAAGGTAAGAAAATAAGAATGTTTGCATTGTTGTGTTTATCAAATAACTAGATGTTATAACTAAGCCTCTAGATTTTATTATCAAATAAAAATTGTAGAGACAATACAAGGAATCATGAGGCAATGTAATCATAAAAATGAAAAATGTATGCCTATGTGATGACTTAAAATTAAAATACTAATTAAAATTCATTATGATTGAAATATAACAAAAGTAATGTATCATATACCTTAGTTAAAAAATACTCGTCTAGCTTTTGTACTGGCAAAATCCTTTATGACTTCGTTGTAATCAAGTGATTCAGCTAACTGACGTTCTATAGACTATAGTCGCCAGACCACTCAGGTGAGTCACGGACATACTCCATCTGAGATAAGTTTTAATAAGTTTTGAGCTTGGAAGTCCTTTCTCCTCTTGCCACTGTCACAGGTAATGTTAGCAACATTCTTAGAGCGACACCATTCTTAGAGCAGTGCTGATGACTCGTGCAAGGCAGCACTCATTGTCAGGTTTACGTTCTCTCGTTCACGAGTTTTCGACTCTTCGTTAAACTCCGCTGACTTTATACATAAAGTAATTCTTACTGATCTTACATATTGTGATGAAATTAAGTGAATATTTTTACCTTTTCCTTCAATCCCGGAAATTTATCTTTCAGAACTTAACATCCCGGAATCTGCCGCCCTTTAAAATTTGCCGCCCTGGCCGATGGCACGGTTCGCGACTGCCTGGAGCCGGGCCTGAAATGACTTGAACTGAATTACACGAAAACTCATGGAAGAGTACAGGAAGTTGGAGTCAAAGATGGGTAAATGAAGAAGAGATTAAGCAATACAAAGAATGCAAATGCTTGGCGGTGAAAATTTAATAGAAGGGAATTTGGATACTGCAATCAAAGAAATGTTGTAAGAAGGAAAGCTGTTAACCAACGGAACAGCTATTCTGTGGAAAAATTGCATCATAAAGGAAAATGAGAAGCAAATTAAACCGTGATGATGACGATGATGATATAACTATTAACGTATGCTATAATCTCAGAGAAAATACCCGAATAAATCGAGACAGTTCCTTGGCTACGCTCTTATGTTCCCAGTAGCAAAGAACAAGTCTATAGTAGAAATAGTGTTTGCTGCCGTTCACATTTTTGTTAAATTTGACAGTGTTCTAAGTAGCCATTCCTTTAAAACGCGATTTTCTTTAGACTGCGACAGTACTTATTCCCACCCAAGAGGTCTGACCTTCAGTAAAAGTCTTAGTTTGTTATTGTGTCCAGAACACCACTTGTTTCTCTGCTACACAAAGTAACGAACAACAACTAACATTCGTGATACATTGAATTAAAACTTAGTAAGGAATTAAGTTCCTTTTCGATTCCTAAGCGGTTGAAAATGAGATATCAGTAGCAGTGTGCATTCGTACAAGCTATCCCTTGTAATATTTGCACCTTGTACACGGGCATCCCATTACCGAACACACTTAAAACAAACACAGTTAGGAAGCCGATAACTTTGAAGGTGATTTCCCATCATCACGTGACGTACATCACTTTTCGTGTTAATTACAGGCATATGTTATCATTGTTTTATCTGAAGTAACAATAAGTAAATAAAGCTCAATTTACGATAACAGCGATGTTGTAGTGATATATTACGCTCAATATCGATCAAGCGATTCCAACGTCGTGGGAGAGGCCAAAGATACGATATAAGTAGGAATCTGCGATATGCCTCCTACTGCGTACCTTTACATATGTAATATACTAGGTATGAAAAGGACTGGAGGTCAGAAATGTAATCTATACAGCAATCACAATTTAGCATTTAAATTCACCCAGGTTTTTCCGACTTTTCAGTATATGTATAACGCATAGGCCTAATGCTGCTATACAGATATCTACTACAAAAATAAGATTGAGGAATAAGAGGAAGTATGACACAGATACAGACAGAAGTTGCACGGGGTCTCCCGCCCTGGTTTGTAAGCGTTGTCTAGGGCAGAGTCCGATGAACGCCAGTTTCATACAGTGCAGCTCGGTCGTTCGCTCGGCACAAGGTAATATGGAGTGGTCCACGAATACACGATGGGCGCCGGCTGTCGGAAAGAGCAGACTGTCGCCTGTTTCCTAGATGTGGAGAAGGCCTTTGATAGTGTCTGGCACGACGGGCTCTTGTTCAAGCTCCGGGAAATCCAGCTCCCAGATTGCTACCTTCGCTTGATTGCTAGCTTTCTGATGGAGAGGACTTTCTGCGTGAGAATAGATGACCATGTCTCTTCCGAGAGACGCATTACAGCCGGGGTGCCTCAAGGTAGCGTGCTAGGGCCTCTTCTGTTCTCCGTGTACGTCAACGACGCACCCAGAGAGCTTGGAGTCCAGATGGCCCTGTTTGCCGACGACACGGCGGTCTATACCGCCGATCGGAACGCTGACAGGGCTATCCCACGACTCCAGCGCGCACTCAATGCGTATTCGACGTGGAAAGGAAAGCTGGAATGTTGCCGTCAACGAAACCAAGAGTTCCGCGGTGCTATTCTCAAAGCGCCGGAAAGAGCCCTGGTCGAGACAGGTTAAATACCTCGGTGTTCACCTTGATCATCGGCTCACCTGGCGTGCCCACGCTGAGACAATGTGAAAGAGAGCGTCCGCTCGTTTCGCGCAACTGTTTCCGATACTTGTCAACAAGGCTATGACCCGCAAGCTGGGTAAGTTGATCGTCAGCGCGTATCTGCTGCCGATCATTACCTACGCTATTCCGGTCTGGGGTTACCTCGCAACCGTTCATAAAAGAAAATTGCCAAAGCCCCCTATCGGTTCCCTTCTCGACTTTTGAGAAGAGTACTCGGTGTCCACTCCTTGGAAGACACCGCAAGGCGACTTGCACGTGAATTTTACGTCCGAGCTGCGAGGACCCAGACAACCCTCTCATAGCTGGCCTTGGCAAGTACCGAACACGTCCAGGTGATTCTTGGAAACGGCCTCGGCAAATACTGTACTAGGACGACTTAGTACGAGCATGCCGTTGTAGCGGCCACAAATAAATAATCAATGTTCCGTCTGGACAAGATCACTAGGCAGGAGCCCCTACCGGAGGCTCGGTACTAGGAACCCATTGGGTCGTCTCACGACGCGCAACCCAACAGCTCTGGCAGCAAGGTGTTGCTCCAGCCAGTCGCCAGGCCTGAGGCGCGTCTCCGTAGTCCCCTTAAGGTATCGCCCGCAACAGCTTAGAGGAGCGCTGGTGCGGTCGACAGGCTCTACCGCCCGAAGGCGAGTAGCCCGAAACGATGCACTACGGTGCGAATGGCTCCCACAGTTAGGTATTTACACACCTCGCGGTTTCCCATGCTCTGAGTTTCAGCCCATCCGAGACGACAAAGCAGTGATGGCGATGAATAAAAGTCACTGAGCTACCAACAGCTTGTTAACGATGAAATATAAATTAAAACGAACAACTAATAATGTCAATTTCTAGGTAACCAAACAGAAAGCATAATAGAACTTAAAACTAACATTAAATCTTAATAAAACATTATAGTTTTTGACATTTCTAATCAACAACGACCTTTAAGACTTATAAAAACATATTTCAATTAACACTAACTGAATCACTTATTCCCATAATAATTTACAAATTCGAAAACACTTTTTAGATATTAAAGTATTTACTTTTTTAATTTATCTTAATATTTAACAGTAAAAGCTACAGAACTCGGCAAAAAAAAAGAGAAAACGATCTGCCTTCTCAGAAGAAGAAAGAGACAAATTACAGTTTCGTGGCTGTCGGTTTCCATAAAACAGGATTTAATAATCAACACGCCTTAAGCTTAATATGGTTTAAATTCCTTTAGTCTGGCTTCTTCCTCCTTATTTTATTCAAACAATTTGAAGGTACCAGTGAACTAGAAATCACCCCTTTAACAATATTAGAAATTCTTCGAACTTGAATCAGTAGCAGACACATTTAGCGTTTGTCTTACAATTGTCTCTCTTGCAGACAGAAAAGTTTTCGTCATTACTGTAATTCCCCTTGTTTACGGCATAATCATAACGAAAGCGTAATCGAGCCTGTGGTCTTTTCTACAACTAACATTATTTTTTATTCCTTAAGATATCCTAACGCAGACTAATCGCTTACGTATATAATACGCAATTCTGTTTGCGCAACACAGTGTCCAGTGGAAGATTAAATGGACTTGCCACAGACCGTATTGAAGTTAATTGAAAGCTGTTGAAAAGATAAGGACTATTTACTGCGGGGCCAGTGTCCGCAGTCTGAAGATGGTGTTTTGTATACAAAGTATTTACGCGTTCATATACACGCACATGTGTACACGGCAAAAGAAAATACTGTATGACGTAAGACGAGTTAAGAATTCGAAACTCTTGCTATTGTGTCCGAGTACAATACTCGACTACGAAGCGTCCGTTTCAAACTGTTCAGATTTCTATTTGTTTTCAATAAAATTCTAGTCAGACACACCTTACATACGTTTTTATTGAGTAACAAATATATGATTGAAACATGCTTGTAACTCGATGACAAAATTATTTTAATCGTGTCCGTATAAGTAGAATGTAGAAGTGACTCATATTTAATAGGAGGAGAAATCTTTATTTTTTAGTTAAATGGTTTCTGCCGTCGTCTGCAGACGGTGGCTTTCTTAACTAGCATCAGGACTATTACAATGACGCTCCACTCAAGAACACTGTCCTGAAAAATAGAACAAACAAAATGTATTACATAATGTTGTTCACTATAAAAGACATGGGCGCGCGCGCGCGTGTCATGCATTACAATTTATTACAATGGTATAAACGGTTTTCGCTCAATTGCAAATTTTCTTGTTTGCAAAATTAATGTATTAAAACTCTACACGTCGTGTACAGTAGCTGTCAACAGTACCTGTACCTGTTTAAACAAGAAACAGGTACTATAGTGTGCACGTTGTATTCTAAAAAAAGTTTGAGTATTTCTAACGCTGTACTTCATATTTATCTCCACCACAGATTAATTCACTTTTTCAAGCAACTTCTATTACCTTCTTTACCTATCATCTTCAATTTCCTTCTGTCTTCAGTGCTTTCTGAATGCAAATTTCTGGCCAACACAATGTGCTTCACCTCGTCTCTCCATCTACGCTTTGGCCTACCACGTCTTCACTTTTGTATCGGATTCCAATTTCAAATGTTCTTTGATCACCTTACATCTGACATACGATTCATATGGACATAGATAGCAGCTGTATCTTTCAATTCCTTCAGTAATGCCTTATAATCTTTAAATCTAATGATATGCTTTGTAATAAGGCTTGTAATATGCCTATATGCCTTATAATCTTATAATATATGCACGGGGGAACCGGTGGTGCCAATGGATGGATGGCTCAACATTAGTGAGTCGCGAACGATCTTCAGGGCACCAGGACGCATCCTGTTTGTATTTAGTCCTAGCCGTGGTACTCGAGGGCTCTGCCGCGGTGGTCTAATAATTCTCCCCGGTAATCGTGGGAACACAATTCTAGGTTCTCAAATTAATTTTGGGTTTGAGGAATCCCTTAGAACCCTCCTCCAGAAAGAATCCTTCCTCGGATGGTGAAGAGAAGGAGGCACTGCACGACTGTAGATTGAAGAAGTTTTTGGCGCCTGCGGTTCTCAAGTATTTGATCGTAAAAAGAAAGAATGGATACTTCACGAAAGTGAGCCCCTTTTTAATAAAAAAAATCGTCACTGCTTGTGTTGGATCGTCTGTTACAGACACCAGAAGAACGGCTGGAGATCTGTTGATCGAGACCAAAACCGATCAGGAAGAGGCAAGATTGCTCATGTTGAAAAATATCGGCGAGACAGAAGTTGAAGTGAGTCCCCACGCCACTCTGAATACCGCAAAGAGAGTTGTGGTGTGCCGTGACATGCTGAACAGCACTGTGGAGGAGATTACAACTGAATTAGTACCTCAGGGAGTTATACCATGTCGGAGGCTGACCGTACGCAGGGAGGGTCAAACACTTCCTTCCTCCTTCCACGTCTTGACTTTTAACAACACAATACTGCCGGAGAAAATAAGAGCAGGTATCCATCGGCTGAGCATGAGACCTTTTATCCTTCAGCCCATGCAGTGCTTTCAATCGTCCCATGGCGATTAACCTAGTGCTGAGTCGATGAAGTGCGTTAACTGCGGTGGTCAACACTCAACAAGGTCACGCAACTGCCCTGCGTATAAGCAAGAGGCAGCCATTCAAGACGTGAAAACTTTAAAGACGATCATCTACCTCGAAGCTAAAACAGTTGTATGCATGACAAACCAAGGCAAATAAGCTATGCAGAGGCTGCCAAGTCTACTCCGGCAACGACGACAACAACTAGAGCAAAGGAATTAACGCCAGTAGTGACGCACTTCATCCAACGTTATTTAGCCGAAACGTAACAAACAGCACAAGTAAGTACAGTAGTAACAGGTAACGGAAATTCAGAAAATAAGTTCTACTACGAGAAACACAGTCATCCCGCCAGGAAGGCGAGCGAGACAGCGAAGGGATACTGCTATCCATCGCCCGTTCCTCCCAGATATATCAGGGAGAACTTTTAAAACCTAAACCGAGGTCAAGACCTGTCCCCGATGACCAGAAGAAGAGCTCCGAATCGTAGTTCAGCTTGATTGGCGACGTTATTGATCTCACCGGCCTCGGTGACCTGGCGGACACAGCAAAAAAATAACAAAAAATTTCGGGCCGGAAGGGAAGTCAAGAAAATAAGCGCGGTCCGTGGCAACTGATTCTTCAAAATCCAGCATGGAGAGTGTCCTTCAGTAGAATATCAACGGTTGTAATTCGCATTATTGGGAAATGAAAATACTCCTGGCCAGGCACACGACGATGTATATGTGCCTACAGGAACCTCATTTGAGGCCACAAGAACTTTTAAATAGGATGGGATATGAGTTCTTCCGCTGTGATGTGACTCCAAACATAAGAGATAGGGGAGGCATGCTATATTCCTTATAAGCAGCTAGACGTATTCCGCTCGCTACGCCTCTACAAGTAGTAGCAAACCAATCAGTTTATTACAGCCACTGAAAATGACGATAAGCTGCGTATAGTTACTAAATTCTGAGTTGCGAGCACAAGATCTACAGGATCTGATCGAGCATCTACCATCTCCATTATTCCTTGTTGAGGACTTCAACGCTCATAGTCCCACTTGGGGTTGTCTTAGGACGAACAGCGCTGGATTAAGAACTGAGGGTCTATTGCTAAACAACGCGCTTGTTTTTTAAACACAGGAGAGAGCAAACATTTCAACGTTGGAAGTGGTACTTTCTCGGCTATCGATCTTTCGATCTTTAGCCCGAGTCTTGCCCCATGTCTGTCGTGGAGAGTGCTTCCAGACCCTTACGGGAGCGAACACGTCCCTGTGATGATAACAAGGCGAACGCCAAAGAGAGTTAACGTACGCCGAAAAAATGGCACGTGGCTCGTGCTGATTGGACAGGCTTCAAGACTGCTTGTGGAAACGTTTGTGGAAATACAGAAGAACGCGTACACAGTTTCACAGCTGCTATCACCTCAGCAGCTACGGAGCATATCCCGCAGGCCGATGGTCGTTCATCCAGACCACCGTGAAACAACACTATGAAGGACGCAATACGAGAAAAGCGACGAGCTCTAAACAGGTATAAACGAGCGCCGACCGAAGATCCTTAAGCGATTTCCTTAAGCGACTTCGAGCCGCCGCTCGACGAACAATACTCGTTGCAAAACGATCAACCTGGGAAACTACGTCTTAACCATAATGCGGTCGACCCCAATGATTGAAGTGGAAGAAGATTAGAGTTTAAGCCTAAACACTTCAGTGTTTAAACCTATCTCATGGATAGGCACGAAGGTGAATTGATTTGCAACCCCGATGAAATTGTTGACACTTTGGCTGCGAGATATGTCGAGGTCAGTAGTACAGAAAGTTATACTCTCAATTTCTTCACCAGGAAAAATGAAGTCAAAGACGACTTTGACTTCGAATGTGAATGGTACAGGACCTATAACGTGTCTACCACGATGAGGAAATTACACTCCGCTGTCCCCGCTGCCGGCGACACTGCAGCGGGACCTGGCCATACTCCTTATTATATGTCAACTGCCAGATGTAGCTACGGTTATATTACGAGGGTTAGTTGAAACGTTCGCGGAGCGACATCTAGGCCTATAAATTAGCGGTAGAACTAATATTTTTTGTGTATCGTAAGATTCATATTTCGTTTGAACACCTGTTAATTTCCAAATCTATTTGTAAATTTATTAATTGTTTACTGGCTGTTTGAAATTTACGTGTTATGCGTGTTTTGAAAAACGGACAAAATCACGAATTCATTGATAAAAAGGCACTAGCACCAATTCAGAATAACAACGAATTGACAAATGTGTTAGGAAATGCTGCAAAAACAATAGTTCGTGTGTGGGCATTCGAGTTTAAATGTCATCGTACGAGCACACAAAGTTGATTCCCGCGTCGTCGGAGGTACAACTACAATAACTCCATATGCAGTACACAAGTTGAACAAAGATTTTTCTAACCGAGTTCTTGACTTAAAATATGATACACAAGGTAATGTGAAATACATATGATATCAGCATATCATCCTCTCTCAATCGCCGGTCTCTCAACATTGTGTACGACATTTTTTTTAATGATATCTGGGGTTGTTTCACTTTTTGGACGTCCACTGCGGGTATCATCTTCAGTGCCCGTACGACCATGTTTAACCCGAGAACCTGCATACAAACTATTGTTTTTGAAGGTGCAACATCTCCTTACCTTCTCGTTTGTCAATTTCCATTGGTGCTAGACCGTTTTTACAAAGAATTCAATCACAACAGGATGCTTGATTTTGTCTATTTTTGAAACATGCCTGACACGTAAATTTCGAACATTTGATAGGCCATTTCGAAATTGCTAAAAAGATTTGGAAATTAATAGGTGTCTATAAGAAATATGAATCTTGCAACACACGAAAAATTTTAGTTCTACCGCTAAACTATACATATCTTTCAGCGAACTTTTCAACTGCCCCTCGTACTGGCACTCTACAACGCCATATGGACACAAGGGAAGTACCCAAAATTATGGAAGAAGACGATCGTCACCCCGCTTCTTAAGGCCTGAAAGGATCCCCTGAAAGCAGAAATCTATCGTCCAGTATCGATGACGTGTTGTCTAGGAAAGTTGTTGGAGAGGTCAGAACTGAGCTATTACTGTTTTCATCGGGCAGTCATCGAGCACGTCCCGGAAGCTGCAATGAGGCCATGGGTGCAAGGACGCCCGACAACCCAGTGCAAAGCAAAGCAAAGCTGAGCTATCCTGGAATTCGTCTGACCATTCCGAAATCTATCAGCCTATTTCAGTTAAAACATTTTGAAACAGTTTAGTATTTTCCTAAGCTGTGTCTATTTACACTTTTGAACTATGGAGCAAAATCCATGCTATACGAAATGTAGTCCAAAATCTTCAACCATATTTGCATAACACATTCCAATTTACTTAAGTACATTGCTGTGCAGAGATTTTGTGTACAAAATAAGCTTGTTCAGCGCATCACACTTTCACATGGTGTATGTTCTAATAAACGGCTTTTGTATTACCGCAAGTTATGTAAGCGTAATATAACCGCCCTCTTTGTCCGTACCTCGAGAGGTTTGCTTACGCTATAAATACTGATATCACTGTCAGTATGTTTATCACAACAACCAGTCGTGTTTATCTGGCAATATGGCAAAGGTAACGAAATACTGTGCATCTTCTTCGCATGTATAAGCATACTATAGTTCTTTCTTGCGCTTAAATAGTTACTAAAAAATAAGTGTTTTGGTTCGGAAATGAGACACTTATGGGTAATATGTACTATAAATACACACACACACACACATTCCTGTTCATTTTAAAATCTAAATGTGTTCACATTTTTAAATACTGTACTTAACATTTATAAGAATTATTATTTATTTGTCTTTCGTCAAATCAGTGTTATCGAATTGCATATAAACATTTTTTAATGACAATGTACGTATTCAAATAGCATAAAGAAAGTTTATGACTATTTTTTTTTTCATTTCAACATTAAATATTATGAAAAAGTCTTATAAGTCTCAAGAAACCAAGACACACACTCAATATAAATTTTTATTGTTGCATTTGGTCAGGTTTTCAGTAGTAACTTTATTAAAATAAGTATAACGAAATATTAATTCCATTCGAGATATATTAATGCAGTGTGTGTGTGTGTGTGTGTGTGTGTGTGTGTGTGTGTGTGTGTGTGTGTGTGTGTGTGTGTGTGTGTGTGTGTGTGTGTGTGTGTGTGTGTGTGTGTGTGTGTGTGTGTGTGTGTGTGTGTGTGTGTGTGTGTGTGTGTGTGTGTGTGTGTGTGTGTGTGTGTGTGTGTGTGTGTGTGTGTGTGTTATCAAAAAAGGGTAGATCACACATACTGATCACTGAACTACACAAAAAAGTTCGTCAATATTATTTTATGTTGAACTGCAGAGTTAGCGTATCAACTTACACACAGCACTACTTTATTTAATTTTTGAGAATTCTTATCAATTTACAATCACCTAAAAACATTATCGTCAAACCTTCACCAAGTAAAACAATTAAATTAGTATAAAATATTAGTAAAAGTATTTGTTTCGCTTTTAACTGAATCATGTTTCTATTTAACTGTCGTTTATAAGCTATAGTCTTTTGCGTGTACTGCTTTGTCGGCTGCTGTCCTAAAATATTAACTTAGTAATTTGTGTATGTATGTCTCGTACTTTACTCAGTGTAGAAAATATCGTAAGAATTTTCCTCTTTAAAAAATTTGCTTTTATATTACGTGCATGCCTAAATTGTGAGTGTGTGTGTGTTTTATTTAATAGATGTTACAAAGTAGCTGTTTATATACAGATTGCGTAATTCCTACAGAAAGTGATATATCATTTCACAAAATATTCATTATTTTTTTGTGAGTAAGAGTTTTGCTAACGCTGTGTTACCACCTCGTAACGTTCTATTAGACTTTTTCTTTATTTATTTTACACCTCTGTAGTATTCATATTAAAAGTATGGTTAATGTCAGTTAAAAGCATGCTTTCAGTCAAAGCCTAATTGATATATTAAAACACAACTGATTGCTGGGATTCATTTTACATTGCAGGTAGTGATTGCACTTGCATGCTGTATTTTGGCGGTAGTCGCCGAACCACCAGTAGAAGCGACAGGCGAAGGCTTCTCTCCGGCGCAACTGGAAGGAGGCGACAACCCGTCGGCCCAGTACGGAGCGCCACAAGCACAGCAGTTCGCAGGGGGTGCTGCTGGCGGCCCCGGTAGACACGGTCCCGGTAGACACGGTGTAGGCCACAGACGGGGTGGCTCGCCCTCCAGCCAGTACGGCGTTCCTTTCAACGGTTACGGCGGCGAAGGCAACGTAAGTCTGACAGTGAAGTCAGTTGAAAGCACCTTAGATGGAAATAGTTTTAGGTTTCCTACTGTTTGCAGGAAAAAAGGACTGAGTACAGCATTATGACATTATATTTTAAATTTATTATACTGTACAAAATTTCCAGTCAACTGGCCAATAAGTAGATTTTATGTTACACAAGTGTCTTGTAAAGGTTTATTTGAGTTTTGATACTTTTTATTGTATTTATTGTTTTATCACTGATTGATAATGTCTGTCGTCTGGCTGCACGGCTGCACATGTGTCCATCAACTTGTCAACACCTTGTTTCTATGTATTGTAATCACTTTTTAATCATTTTTGACAGTGGGTCGTTGTCATTACTTTTCCAATAGGTATGTACCACTGCGCGTCCACGATGGTTCACAGGACATTGTTTTAAAAAGACTGTATGTTTTCTGTATTGCTGTTGCTAGCAGTCCCCCAGAGCTACACTTCGTTGCTTATAAAACTATCATAAGCCTTTGTATATTACCAGTTACTTTATAGGTGGAACTGACTAACTGTCCATCGTTCAGTACAAATGTCTCAGTTTTAGATCAAACCGTTTTCACGTATGCGCTTGCTGCCTCGTTCAAGGTCAAGATGCGTAAAGAAATATTTGCCACTTTCTTATATGCCTTAGTCTTTTTGTTTTAAGTTTTACGTGAAGACCGTTCCTTTCTTCTAGTACTGAATGTCACTTGTAATGATTTGTTTTCCTTTGGTCCTCATCTGCATTTTTCCAGCCACACTGCATGTGATCTAAATTTGCTTGTAACTCTGTTGTGCAGAATACGCAACCAGCGGAAGAACAGACGTATCGCCTGCGACTGTTGCCACTGTGGTGTAGTCAGTCTGTGGAAGATCAGATGTGCTGATCAGCAGTGTTCTGGCTAACGATGTGGCCTGTAATGAAACAGTTTTTGTAGTTCAGGTTCCTTGGAAAACCTGCGCGAAATCTGACAGAAAGGAAGGTTCAGATTTATGGCTGTAGCGGGGGGGAGCGTTTTACCGCCCTACCACCTCTAAGTAAAAAATTAGATTGACAGCTTAGACCCACCCATATTGGATATTTCTTAACAGGGTTCATATACTGGTGTTTGTTTTTCAATAATTATAAAAATAATTTAAAATTTAAGTAAGATAAGTACTAGTTTGAAACATTAAAGGACTTCATAACATTTAGTGACGAATCGTTTGTATAGAGCGAATTCTAAAATATTTTTCAATTGTACGATGAATGTCCCACTTTTAATTTTAAGTAGTGTTTTCAGTTGTTTAATATTAATAAATATTAAATATTATTAACCATTGAATTTTAAAGTAACATTTTCTTAGTAATGTAGTGTCACTCAAAAAATATTAAATGTCTTAGTAGTTGCTAATAATATATCGTGTTTTGTTATTACATCAGAGAATACGAAACTGTGAAAACTCTGTTAACTCAATTACCAGCTTCTTACAGTATACAATTAATTATCAAAAAAAAACTACGGATCTCTCCAGCTATATCCAACTAGAAATTACATCACATCTCCTCAGATACTGTGAATTCACCACTAATTTTTGTTTTATTTGTTGTAATTATTAATGTGGTCACTTAAGTGAAACAGTGTAAAGTACCGTAGTATATAGACTACAATGAAAAGTATTAGTCTTATCAAATGCTGTCTTCCATTCAAAAGATTACATGGTAAGCTCTTCATAATACTGATGAAACTCGTGTTTAGGAGCCAGCCAACTATGAGTTCCAGTATGAGGTGGAAGACCGTGATTATGGAGTGAAATTCGGTCACATGGAAAGCCGTCAAGGAGACCTCGCAGTCGGTTCTTACAACGTCCTGTTGCCCGACGGCAGGACACAGCTTGTTGAGTACGAGGCCGACCAAGACGGATACCGACCAAAGATTTCTTACACCGGCGGTTCTGAGGGAGGATACGGGCGCGGTCCAGCTAGCGGTGGATATCCAAGAGGTGGACATGGCGGTTCCGGCAACTACTAAATCACTGCAGAATATTTTTTATATATTTATTAATGTTGAAAACAACTACATACAAATAATGTAGTGAATACTGTGTTACAAATTTTGTATTTATTGGTTTAATGTTTTTTTTGTATATATTTAAAATATACTATTACGTGTTACTTATTCCTGTTGTTGACAATTAATTTCCAGTCCTTAAACGAACGAAGTCCTTTTCATAAAAGTTGTGTGAAGAATAAAAGAAGGTACACGAACACTTAAATCTACGTGACTTTGAAAATATAATCCACCTTTAAATTTTCGATTAATAAAATAAGTCTTATTTAACATTATACTTTTGTCTGCGAACTAAAAATAAATTTTAATAGCCATTAAACATGCAGCCATACACAAAATTCGCTCGCTTTCTGTCGCTACTGAGCAGTTGACTGTCTCTTTTTGATTTACTGAGGACGCAAAGATTTCGTGTTATGTATCCATAGTTGGAAAAATAAAACACATGATGTTGTCCGTACCGTTTCTTTATTGCGTTTTTAGTATACGGTTTTCAACGACAACCACGATTATCAGCATTATCAGCCTAACCCAACTAATATACGAATAAATTATATTTAATAAACAGTATATTTAAGTAATTTTATAAAAATTAATTTGTTTATTCAATAAATATTAAAATTGAAATTTTGAATTGGTAATCAGACTTAATCACTGTACAACAGTTCTACTTTCGTTACGACAACAATCATTCAAACATTATATAAATAAACATTAACATTAACAACATAAATTAACGTGCATAGAGAAATACACGTCGAGTGTTCTGTTACATGCTCTTACATTCTTACATTTAGATACACGTGTACAACATACCAGTTCAACAAAATGATAAGACAGATACCGACTTTCAATACTCGAATGTCTATTGAATAATGGGAAGTCGGCCGTATGTAACTTAGGTAATTTAGGGAAGGGTGGGGGGTAGCTAAAAGTAGTCAGTCATAAAGGTACCAACAGGAACACTTTATGTTTAAACATAAACAAGTAGGTAATGTAAATTAAAGAAATATGTTATGGTAACATGACATAACGGAAACAATGTTTGTTCATTTACACACAGTGTATTTGGTTTATTAGCTTCTTTTTTTTTGTATCGCCCATCTGAGGACCACATGCAAATTTCAATTCTTTATTCCTTGTTCTGAGTGCAAAAGTAGGAATTAAATTCCGAGATAAGATCGGATTGTTAGTCTGAAATGATTGTTTTCGTGGTTTATTTCACTAGGTTCTTCCGCTCTCTCTGCCGTTGGGAACTGAGATGCCTCATCCGCCTTTAAGACCGTTGACCGGATTTCACCTATAACCCTAGGCAGGGGCCTTACTGGGTGCTACCATCCGGAGCTAGATGAACCCAGGTTTTTGAAGAGGTCTGCTCCTCTAAGACTCTTCCGCACGTCCTGCTGTTGGATCATTGAGATCTCTTCCACCATTCCGTCCGTTGGTCTTCACAGAGGTCCGTTAGCATCTGTAGCTACAGCGTGGCTACAGAAGGTCCCAGGGGGAACGACGGGGACGTGGACTTGACTTACCCCGCCCCCCCTCAATTAGCTTCTTTTATGATTTAGACAATTTATAATGACGTAACAGAAGTTACTGAAGATAAACATCCAGATCCACATACAGGAGTTGCGTTATATTGTTGACTATTTTATTTATTGGCTGTGTGTAGAAACTTGACATCTTTGGGTTGAAACTAGAGTTGAGATCCACAGGCAGAGCATCACAACATAATTCACCACTACACATGATCGTGGTAATATGGGTAAGAAAATTCAATACTAAGTGGTACAGACAACATTACGCGTTTTATTTTTCAACATTTCTCTCTCTCTTTCTCTCTCTCACGGTCGCTCTCTCTATCTCTTCCTCCCCGCCTCTCACTCTAGTTACGCACATTTACAAGGTTTGATCCAGTAGCTCCTTTCGTTTTTCGCGTCTGCAAAAACATTTCTCGAATGCACTTTTTTGTAAAGCTTTGAGCTCGTTCAGAAAACTTTGTTTTACGTATTCAGCAGTCGCGGAACGTTGTCCTTATGTGGCACTTTTCGTTATTGGGAAGAGAAAATGTACTGTACCATGTGTGGTAAATACG
Source organism: Magicicada septendecula (assembly GCA_034769895.1). Classification (NCBI taxonomy): domain Eukaryota; kingdom Metazoa; phylum Arthropoda; class Insecta; order Hemiptera; family Cicadidae; genus Magicicada; species Magicicada septendecula. The sequence continues at coordinate 98,200 of JAWRYS010000616.1, read as the reverse complement.
GTGGTTGCAGCGTTATTGCGACTTTTTTATGCCTAAAATTCAACGAAGCAACAATGGCGTGCGTCTTGGTGCAGTATCGGAATGTAACTTGAGTAAATTACCGTCATTATCATTTTCAGCACGAATTAAACCAAAAATGGTTTGTTCCAGTCCCAAGCAGACAGACTAGAGCTTGTCACTCCAGTGCTTCTTCGAACGTCCCACACGTATCTGTCCTTTCAGTTTATAATTCAATAGTTGTTCGGGGATGCTACAGTCGGCCATTCGGTTAAGATGTCCCAACCTTTCCAGCTGATACTAGGCAATCCTATCGAGTATACTCGTAATATTTATTTCTTACCGTACAACGACACTTCTTTTGGATCTTGATGAGTACATCCTGCCACGTGCCTGAGAAATCTTATTTCGGCCGCTTGGATACGACTGGCCTAGGATATCGTTAAATTCCAGTCCTCAGACCCAAAGGGCATCACCTTGTAGAGCTTCAGGCGTGTTAGAGTTCTCCTGATGGACCCGCACACGTGGTTGAATTTATGAAGCTTCTTCAACACGTCATTATTTGTCATTTAAGGCACATTATATCTTAGATAATCAAAATCACTACATGCTCCAGAGCAGTACCATCTACAATAATTTTTGTTTCTATGGTGTCAGCTCCACGAAAAGCTATCACATTGGTCATCATTGTGAAGATCTATAAGCCGAAATTCTTGCAGACTTGACTCAATGAGTTTTGCAAAGTGTTGTCAATGAGTTTTCCACAAACTATTCTTCCGTAAATCTGGCCGTTTTCTGTGAATAGCTTTACACAATTGGCGTAAAATTCACTAATAATTTACCTCGTTATTTACTGTTCTACCTAGTGATGAAAATGTATGGAACACAAACCATAATCTTCATCTGACTATCACGATCTTCAACTCATTTCCAACAGTTTTTTCAGCTTCAGAGCTTTCGTACCCATTAGTAAACCACTTGTTAATGCAAACATCGTATATATTATGTGTATTGCTGTACATTATAACGCCCTCCCCTTTGGATAGATCTGCCAATACATAAATGTGCAGTATCAGCTCGCTAACGGCCGTATACTTACTAACATGTCCCGTCTGTATATTATTATAAAAACGAAATATATTATAATTATACATATACTCGATTTAATTACTTATAACGATGGTAGAAAGAAATTTCCTACGAAGTTATGTCAGTGGCTATTAACTCCTAAACGCTAACCACATAAGCCTACAGCGTAAGGCTACCACCTACTTCATATCTGAGTGAAGTACATTTGTGTGTGAGTGTACCGGTGACAATCACCCTTGTAAACTGCCAGCAAACGTCCAGCCCTGTTGTCAGAGATTTTGGCCAATAGTGTGCTTGTCGGAGTAGTGACAAATCGGATGGTGATTTTCGTCTTTCACTGTACGCTATAATAAAGTGGAAATCTGACGCAAAATTAAAAAAAGCGAGTGTGATGAGCGGCTTCATTTAGGAAAACTGGTACGGTACGATAATTTATGTTTCTTCTTCGACTGCCTTTTTAGCTTTACCTGCTTTTAAAGACTTACCTTTATTCAATTACCATTGTTAACCTTGTGTAACAAACCTCATTTAAAGCGCTGAACGCAGTAGAATACTTTTATAGAAAATGATGTTAAAATCTATCGTGCCAACCCCCAAAACTGGTGGAAGGAGTGACTTTTTCCTGATAGTTTTGTTCCGACCACTGGACGCTTTCTGATAGCTGGACACTCGACCACTTTTATTAGTGCGGTATATCTCCCCTGTCAACGTTTTTACATTCTTGGTAGAGATAGGGTTATAAATTGATTTTTAACAATAATTTTGGATAAATATTGATTTGAGAAAGATTTGAAGATACACTGGCACATTGTTGTAAATAATGCTTCGACAGAATGGGTTTCGTACAGGTCCCATTTACTAATCACATCGTCAGTGTGAAGGTTGAAAAGGTTAGCGGGCAGTGAGATCTTAAGGCCTTACTAACAAATCTCTTACCCTGGAGTCTACAGTCTGATACAAATCTCTGTAACTTCTATTCATCTACCGTTTCCTTTGTTCCTTCCATTTACTTTTATTTCTTCTACTTCCACAATCTCTGAAGTCGTTTCAGTTCATCTTTAATACGTTCTTTCATTCCACATGAGCTGCAACTGGTCTCGTGATTCCTGAATTATCACTTGGTGATCTGCAAAAGTACACTGTTTACAGCAGCTGAAGGACTGATTACGAGATTTCCTCTTGCAGATTATTTCCTCAAAATAAATATTATTCAGTGTTGTAGACAAGTTGCTCCCGTGTCTGACTCCCGAATTTGAAAAATATCACAATAAATTATAATAACACGTTTTAACAACATCGCCTATTATTTATTACACTTTGCATACAGCTTCAAATGAGAGAAATGAGATAAATAGGATACACTAATTTTAAATTGATTTTTTTAGAATACTGAAAATGATGAAACAGAGTTTGGACGAACCATTTCATTTATTTATAAAATATTTACATTAATCAGTATACAAAAATTAATATCTCAAGCACTTTATAAAGTCTAACATAAAGTATACCATAAGATTACATACATATAAATAAATACACTATATATTAAGTAACATAATTTATGTTGAACGAAGTTTGTGTCCTACTGGTAGCCACCACCTCCTTGTGGACCACGTCCGTATCCACCGATGTTAGCGGTACCCTGGTAACTGATCTTCGGTCTGTACCCGTTGAGATCAGCTTCGTACTCCACCAGCTGTGTACGGCCGTCGGGTAGGAGCACGTTGTAAGATCCGACAGCATTGTCGCCTTGTCGACTCTCCTGGTGACCGAACTTGACACCGTACTCCGGAGCGTCTACGTCATAGCTGAATTCGTAGTTTGCTGGTGCCTGCAATACAGTAACACGTACTTGCTGTCACATAATAATATCTTACATTATTTCATTACTAAAAACTGTAACAAAGAACGAAACATGTTTGCAATATAAATCTTCACAAACCTAAAACGGTTATAGCGATTTGAATGTTTCGAGGTCAACACTCGGGAACCGAGAAGTAATGGAAACAAACCAAATTTTCATTTAAAATTTTATTTTTGTTAAACAGAATAACAAAATACTCTGAATACATTAGTACGAGAAAACATTGTTCGTACATTTTGTGAAAATTTTTAATTAAATAAGATGTCAAGTAATGTATAATTTGTTAACTGATTTTATTACTGTGGCCGGTAACAGGAGGAAAATTAATTATTTCTGTAAAATTCTGGATACTGTAGTGATTGTCGACTGCTCGAACTGTATAGATAAAATTTCTCGACTTTTAAGACTGCATAAAAACTGCTTAGCAATCAGTTGTAAAAAAATAAATAATATTCCCTTATTTAATGACACCATACAATGTCGGCGTACGCCTTATGTTCAGTTAACGTAAATAGAGAGATGGCTTAGAGATTTTTCAGCCATTCGTAATTGACTCAGTAATAACGCTATAACTACCTAATCCTGGATAAGTGACAAAAAGACAATAGTCAGATTTATCAATCTGCTAATATTACTATTTATCGTGTTACAATATTAAAATTTAAATACATTCTTCTACGGAGAATAAAAAGAACGGAAAATGCCTTTAAAATCTTGTAACTTAATCTCTGATGCAAAACATGAGTGAATCCAACATAGTATATAATGAGTTCCTATTTTATGCACTGTACTTGTTGGTGTTCTCATATAACACTTATGAAAAATATTTCTGGTTTTGCTTTATCACTTTTGACGAGGCCTTTTTGGTTACTAACGAACAACAGGCTAACACCACCAAAGGCTGTCTTTTTACAGGCTAAAATACAGTACCAATAAAGTTAGATAAAGCGCTAGCCCGTAAAAGAGAGTGTTGATTCTAGGCATTTGTTTATTGGTAACTTGATAAATGAAATACATTTTTATACGTGTATTCTATACAGGTCAACACAAGATGTTCAATGGACAAAATTGAAAACCTTTAACACTTCATTTGTGGCGTAGTACAGGAAAAAGGGTGACAAATTTACAATGTAAGGGAAAAAATTCCTAAGCCAATGAAAATTTTGAGTAGACCTTGTGCAAAGGTTTAATTCTAAAAAACCGTTGAGCTGTGAGTTGGATCGAGTGTATAATTACTAATATTATACACTGTTAGGATAGAATAAATTGTACAAAGTTTGAATACCTTATTTATGATAACAGTGTTCTCTCAATGACACAATTTGAACATCATATTGTATGTAATAAAAAATATAATAGTACAGAATGATAAGGAGATAATGACATATTTTATCTCATACGAATTTAATGACAATTGTTACAAAACGAGAATTTATAAATTCAGTCTTATTTAGATTTAACGTATGGTGATAATCAGAGGTAACTACAAAATATTTATTACTGTAATGATACTGGGTAAATTAATTAACGAATTTACCGTTTCTGGTTTAACAGCAACACGTTTTGTCATGCCCTCCCCCCATCGTCAGGTACTTACGTTGTCACTGTCGTAACCACCGCCGCCAAAACCTGGAGCTCCGTACTGTGCGGAAGGCGGTCTGCGGAACCCACCGCCAGCTCCGGTAGGAGGTCCGTATTGGCTGGAGGGACCTCCTCCAGCACCGCCGAACTGGGCTCCTGGTACACCGTACTGATTGGATGGAGGAGGTTCAGCCACAACCATAAGTGCGAGTGACCACACCAAAACTATTGTCTGTAAACAGTTGTATGCAAAATACTGTATCAAACTAACTGCTCTCTGCACACACACACACACACACACACACATATTTTTCGTAGGTAAATCACGATGTTTCTTGCAGGATTTGTATATTATATACAGGGTTTCATATTGTAATTTCGTTTGCAAGTAGCCTTGTTCAGTTTCCATCGTTGTAATGCAGTTCACATAAAAACTTCCGATGATACAGATTTATTCTACTAAACGTACGTCAGGTTAAAATACAACGATAAAAATTAAACAAAATATACTTGCAGACATAATTATAATTTGATACCATATACACATAAAAATTTTTAAGATTTATTATACATTACACTTCTGACGACGATAGTAATTTAAAACTGTCAAAACATTGCAAATAACAATAAAGAATATATTCTTGTTTTAAAATATAAAGCACTATTTATCATTTCGAATAACAAGAATAATGTGAGTGGATCCTAATATGTATCTATGTATACAGAAATGTATAGAGTTATAACGACAATATCTCAGTCTATGTAACAGGTACATATGACACTATGACACAATACGTTTGTTGCTGTCAACCCTATTGTCAACACACTACATCAATTTTACTCAGTAATAAAAATAAAACATTTAAATTCATTTATCGAAGCTCGACATTCATCTACTTTATTTTTTTTAAACAACAGCTGCTCGACTCAGTACAGTTAGTACTTTCATAACAACTGGTATTAAATCATTTTTATTTCTTTTGAACTACACAGTGTCTGCTTAAATGTGATTGATTCATGATTCGTTATTTATTAAATGTTTCTCAGACAGTATCACTTTCTATACGAAATTTTAAAACAAAAATTATTACATAAGAAACATGCCACTCCATTAATTTTTACTTTTGTTTTATTTTGTTTTGTTTATAAGCATTAAATTTGTTAAATGTAATTTAAATATTACTTATTCTAGATTCGAATTTTAACAAAATTACCGTCAAAAAGTTTTACATTTTCACAAACGTACTTTAAAACTTTTAGAAATTTTAGAAAGTATAAGAAATTTAATCTATTTCCCTCCTGTATAAAAATTTCAGTATTTGTTACGTATAAATTAATTACGAATGAAATAACAAATTTAGATACAAGTTTTAAATGTGTTTTTATTTCATGAAACATGTTAATGGAATGTTTCATCTCGCACACCAACACCAAACGTAAGAACTAAATTTAAAAATTAAGAACTTATTTCAGAACGGCATTAAACAATAACTAAGCTCGTAGTTGATACAATATGATCTTTAAAAATCTTTAATTATTAATAAAACTAGAGTTCTGTTTAGTTTCAACCGTGCTTTATTGACTAAATTCATGTTTCGACAGCAGATTAACAGTCTATTTAAACCAAACGAAGCTGCAGTTTTTAGTAATGCCAGCCACAGTGAAATACTAACGACTAATATTTACAATTTTGATGTACCGTATACGACTATGACGGATTAGACAATTAGAAATTTATAACAATTAGAAATTTCTCTTGTTTTCAGAATGTTAAGAAAAAGAAAGAATTTAAATTTCTTTATTTTATTCACTAATATTAGATCTACGGAGAATTATGTTATCATATGTTTAGTAATTCACACACACACACACACACACACACACACACACACACACACACACACACATACTCGCGCTCAACTGATATTCGACTAAGGATAATCGTCTGTTTACTTTTTTACGAACGGCTGAGCTCCTGTTTTCCTTCAAAGGAAAAGAACTACAAATTGTGAATAAAAAATATGTACCTACTAATATGGTCTGTACCAAGCTTAATCTTACAGTCACTGAAATCTTAACCTATAATTTCAGTTCAAATGTAATTTAATACAATTTATGGTAAGAAATAGTACCTCTAGTAACTGATTCTTCAGGTTATACCGATAAATTATATACAAGTTCTTTCTCAGATATGTGTGCACGTGAGTACGTGTGAGTGTGCGCTCGCCCGCCTGCGCGTGCGTGCAAGCGCGTATAAATAATAAGACAAATAAAAAATAATTTTAAGCCCAGTAATGAAAATAACGTAACATTCTAAATGTAAACGAATTTGACAGACTTTTTTATTATGTTACATTGAAAAAATTATTTCTTTTTTTGTTACACAATACAAGCAACTGCTACAATGAAATCGTGCAAAAATTGACTGCAAAATAAAAGAAAGCTGTGCTCGCTACCTTGTCCATTGTGAGTGAAGAAGAAGCTGTGAGTGAAGAGAACAAGTGTGTCGATCAGAAAGAACAAGGCAGTATTTATAATGCCGATGAGCTGCTAGGGATGATGATGTCTGTCATCGTATTGCATAATTTCCCCCCTACCAGAAACACATGACTGTGCATTATTGATTACGTATTTTCTTCGATTATTGAACTTAATAAATTATTGCACTTTTTACTTTCTACACTTCCTCGAATGGGCCTGACTTCTATTGAAGAATTTGAACTAAATTCCAGTACAAACTCTGCATACTGTGCAGACATATGTGTTGGAATCCTGTACAGGACAACACAAGATGTTCAATAGACAAAATTGAAAACTTTGTGGCGTAGTACGGGAAAAAAGGGTAACAAATTTACAACGTAAGGGAAAAAATTCCTAAGCCAATGAAAAATTTGAGTAGACCTTGTGCAAAGGCTTAATTCTAAAAAACCGTTGAGCTGTGAGTTGGATGGAGGGCAGGATGGTTTTATTGCGGGTAAAAAAGCAAAAATGGAATTCTTTCTAAATATTTCAACAACTATACATTTATCGAAAAATGCATTAGTACTTTTTTAAAGTTAAAAACATTTCGGTGTTTTTTCTTTCTTATATGTTAAAAAGAATGGCTGTTTAAAGATGACAAAGACTTGTCATAACCCTTTCACTATACCACAAGTGCAAATAACATAAAAATAATGTATTGATTCTCGTTTTAAGTGTATAAAATTTCTTACAATTTGATATTGTCTATTTCCTACACAATAAAAATTAACCGATGGCTATTTAAACATTTCTGTGTCCCCAAAATCGCGTAGGCTATGTATTTTTACGAGGCTCGTATATATTTAATGACAATTTAAAAGAATTGATCTGAAGCAAAAATGGTAACCGGAGTTCTTAGTATTGTAAAAAGACGTTTAATTTAGTTTCTTGTTTATGCCTTTAATTAAAAAATTAACAATTATAGCAGCTTGAAGCGTAAAATGTGGATTTTTGGTAAAAAAATCTTACCTGGTCAAAATGTTAGGTTACCCTTGCCCTTGATCCAATTATCAAATCAACGGTTTTCAGATTATAACTTTCGGACAAAGTTAACAAATTTTCATTGACTAAGGAATTTTTCCTAAGTAATATCTATTTTTCCTGCACCAGCTTGTAACTAACTTCTCCAGTTCAACCACTTCTTGTTAACCTGTAATTACAAAACTATAGTTGAATTAGTTAGAGTCGTTAAAGTGTGTAAGCCAAATCATCTTAGTTTTTCTCATAGTGTCTTATAAAAAATACAAGCGCTAACGCCAACACAAAATGCTAAGTTAAAGTTTTCTCATTCAGTTTGAAAACCTTCACCGGTCTCACAAATTTATATTCACAATATTCTTACTTTCATATTAAGTAGATTTTGACAATTTTTAATTTAGACCATAATTCTAACAGGTTAATTTTTGTTTGCAACTTTATAGTCTCCTGTTATGTTAGAATGAAGAGAACTTTCTGTCACTGAACTTCATCTTACTGGCCTCTTGTCTTCGGCTGTCTTCACTCCTCGGGCAGAAATACCTTATTTAAAATAATTAGCAACAATCGATGCACTAAGTACCATAATTTTCGTTGCATTTTAGAAAACTACATCTACCTCTGAAGTACTATTCTTTTGTGTGCTACCTACAAAGACCTTAACTTCTAAAACAGACCTAAATAGTTTACTTCATGTATTACCTCGAAAATAGGACTGAATGATCACTTTTGTAGTACTCTTGTACATAGTTATTTAGTATTTTTGACTCATCTACAATCTAAAATTTATTCTGACATTTAAACTTCCGTGAAGCATTTTTTTCTGTATAATTTACAAATATGTGCGTCCACTCATTATTTATCTTCGTTTTCCTCTTAAACCAAATTTATTTAACGATTTTCCTATTAACATCTGAGCTAAATTTAGTTGCTTTATTAAAAAAACTCCTATTTGTTCCAGTTTGAAAAAGCATACAATTTGAGACTGTCAGTGTAAACGGATGACTATCTTATATATAATTTTCCACTTTGCTTTATCAGTTGAAAACCATTCCCTGTTTTACTGTGGATCTTTGAGAGTGGACTAACAACAATTAGAACTAAGTGGGGTTTAGTGTTTCACAATGGAGATCTCTCTCTCTCTCTCTCTCTCTCTCTCTCTCTCTCTGTCTCTCTCTCTCTCTCTCTCTCTTTGTATCTTTGTATATCAATAAATTAATAAATTGGTCACGCTGCAATACGTAAAACGAATTTATAATAGTCTGTGTGTGTGTGTGTGTGTGTGTGTGTGTGTGTGTGTGTGTGTGTGTGTGTTCACCAATTTTCCATTGTACTTCTCAGGAAGTGTATAACTATAGAACGAACATTTATACATTTTTAGGATGCAAATAATATTGTGCGGCCAAGCGGTACCGAATCGAATCCATTTTGATTGTAAGTCTGCCCTACTCAGACATTCATTTTTCTACATTTCACCTGATCCGTCATTACCGTAACTGTGACTAACTGCTTCTTAGATCCTCGAATCCTCGATATCCTCTTTGTTAGCCCTCTTGGTATTCTGATATAGTTCCAGACGAACTATTGAAACAATATAGTTTTTTTTTTTACCGCTGTTATTAATTTGTTAAAATGTTTAAATAAATGATCGGTAGATAACACTAACCAACAAAAATAATCATCATTATATTGTTTCCTGACTGAAATTAGCTGATTTTGATTGTTTATTGGGTAAGATAAAAGAATATAACTGACAAAAACTTTTCTTACCTCCTGTTATATTTATATACTGTTCTTAGTATATACGAAATAACAATCTCCAGAACAAGAAATAACATTTAAACATGTTAGTTTATACAATATAAAAAATGAATTTATATAAAAAATGTTTATAAAACGTTTACATTGATAAAGAAAAGAAAATTAATTCTTTAAAAGTTAATATTTCTATTAAAATTGTTCATTATTACTGTTCTTCTTTATTGTTTTTACGTCTCCGGACGCTTCCTTTAGCTTGCCGCTTGTGCTCTTGGTCTGGAAAATCCCTTGCTAACCTCCAGCTGTAATCTGCAAACATGGACACGTTACATTTGCCCTGGTACCTTTGCTCTATGGTGGCGATGTCTTGGTGAAATCTTTCACCATGTTCGTCACTTATGTCTCCACAAACGTCAGGGAAGAAATCCAAATGCGAGTGAAGAAAATGAATTTTTAAAGACATATTGCATCCTAACTTGTGGAATTTTCTAAAAGCTCATTTATATTTTGAACATAGTTTTCAGGTCTCTTCTTGCCTAAAAAACTACTTTTTCAAATGTTTCCCAAGCCGCTTTCTCGTTGATGTTAAGTCCATTTTTGAAGTTTCCATCTTTCATCAGGTTTCTGATTTGAAGGCCAACAAAGACACCTTCTTTGACTTTGGCATCACTTAGTTGAGGAAATTTTCCTCTAAGGTATTTAAATCCCTCACCATCTTTATCCATTGCCTTTACAAAATTCTTTACCAAACCTAATTTGATATGTAAAGGAGGCAGTATAATTTTGCTTCTGTCAACGAGAGGATTGTTTATAACATTTTTTTCTCCAAGACATAGTCTTCTGTCTGGCCATACTTTTATTTTGTAGTAAGACTTCCTACCACGGTTGTCCCATTCACATAAAAAACAGCAATATTTTGTGTACCCCAACTGCATGCCCAGAAGTAAAGCTACAACTTTCAAATCCCCACATATCTGCCATTTACGTTTTTCATACTGATAGCATCCACGAGTAATTTCATACATTTTTCCTTCATATCCACAGCATGGCCCAAAGGAGTAGAAAGTAGAGCGTTGCCGTTATAAAGCAAACAGCTTTTAAGCTCAATTTTGATGAATCTATGAATAGTCTCCATTCTTCAGGTTGAATATAGTCTCTATATTCAAAGGTTTCATGAAACCATTAACATCACAGCATGCAGCAAGATTGTTTTCCTTTTAAAAATATGGCATGAAAACTTTTTGTCGATATCTATAACAACTTACTTTAACATCAAGTGACAAAAGATTCCACCGTTTAAACCTAGATCCTAAGAGCTCGGCTTTGTGTTTAGGGAGGCTTAAATCTCAAACCAGATCGTTTAACTCACCCTGTGTAAGTCTGTGCAATCATTTTGTAGATCAAAATCGAGATCTTGTGACGTAGTAGGCCCACTTAAAACGTCTCTTGATCTGTCTTCGTCGTCATCTGGCAGCAGTTAATAGTCTTGAGGAGGCTTAGGCACCGGAAGACCATCACACCATGTGGGTCGGGACGAATAGCTGATGAAATGTTCGGATATTCTACAGTCCACTTTTTTTTCTTTGAAATACCATCCTGTAAAGGCGATGTCACGCAGAAATAACAGTCATTTACATTATTTGTTGGTTCTCGCCATATCTTCGGTACACCAAAGTTCATTGAACGTCTCTTTCCAGTTAACCAACGACGAAGATTCACTGAACACGTATTGCAACAAAAGTGAGGCCCATAACTTGTCTTGATGCCCTACCTTGACTCCAAACTAATGAAAGTAGGCTGTTTTTACTAGCTGTGTTATAGACCGTTTCTGAGCAGAAAATGTCACTTCACCACGTATATAGCAACAGTTGTCAGCACTGTTAACGCATTTGCAAGGAATTTCACAGTTTCCAGACACATTATAAGGAAAGAAAGAAAATATCACTATCACTCACTAACCTTACAATGTAGTCAGACGAAAACTAAGCTCAAATGACAATAACAGTGGTCTCAGACAGATTTGCCAACCGCAAATATGAAATTTCTCAATTTAAAACAAAGTTCCCATAACTATAATTAACTGTTGGATCTTGAAAAAAAAGAGCTAACTAACCATTTTAAAGGTTAAATGAGTTTTTTATAACCTAAATGGAATATAAAATTGCTACTTTCTAGCAGGAAACATTTTTGTTGTTGAACAGTGTAATTTTTTGGTTTTAGTGCTTCAATATTTTTTGTTATATGTTTGTTATCTCTTGCTAAGAAATTCAGATATTCAGTCTCATTTTATAATAACGTATTACAATTTTTATGGATTCATGCATTAATTTTAATGATTCCCATTGAAGTTCTATACCATCGGGTTCCACTTCTGGAGTATTGGAATAATCGCTTGTAGATACTCTTTCATTTCTGTTGTTGTATTTACGGTTTCGTTTTTCCTATCAGTTTGGCCCTTTATTATATGCCACTGTGTTTATCCGTATTGTTTCCTAATATTCATTATTTACCTCCATGTATTATCAAGAAGTGAAGAATACAGCAACCCTGTGTTTTCTTCCAATGAATCTGTTTTGAACTGCGTCCTCCAGAACATATACCTGTTGGTCAGTAGTAAAATGGTGCTTCCCGTATCTACACTGGTGTGTGGTCAGTAGGGCGTGTTTTTCAAGACACCATGAAAACCGGTCGTTAAACGTCTTCACCAATCATTTTCCTAATTGATACTGGACGTTAATTCTCTGTTCTAAGTGGGTACATTCGACCTTTCAGAAATGGGATAATGACAGCTTATTTATATCGTTTAGGATTGTCCGCTGGCGTCCAGATTATGTTATAATTTGCCAGTTGTGTAACCATAGCTAAATCCGGTAGCTGACGTATAATGCTGTAGCGAATATAGTCCGGTCCCGCTGCAGTGTCTCCGGCAGACTGTAATTCTCTCATCGTGATAGGCACGTTATAAGTCATATGCCCTTCAGTTTCGAACTAAAGATCTTGTTCGACTTCAGCTTTCCTTTGCGAGGAAATCGTAAGGAATTCGTGCAGCCAAACTGTCAGTAATTTCATCGGTGTTGCATATCGATTCACCACCGTGCTCTATACATGTGACAGGCACTATTGAACACTGATGTCCCGGCGATTGCTCTGATCTTCATCCATATTTCTGTCACTGGGGTCAACCTTGTAAAGGTCGAAACTAACTTTTCCCAGCTTGATCTTTTTTGCAGGGATTATTGCTCTACGAGCAGCGGTTCGAAGTTGTTTAAGAGTGATGCGATTGTCTTCGGTCGGCGCTCGTTTGTACTTGTTGAAAGCTCATCGCTTACCCGAGAAAGTACCACTTCCAACATTAAAATGTGTGCTTGCGCCAGTGTTTAAAATGACAATTGCGTTGTTTAGCAGTAGATATTCAGTTCTTAATCCGGCGTAGTTCTTCCTATAACAACCCCAAGTAGGACTATGGGCGTTGAAGTCCCCAGTCAGTAGAAATGCAGATGGTAGCTGCTCGACCAGATCCTGTAGGTCTTCTGTTTACCATGTAGAATCTGACTAAATCACGCAGCAGATCGTCATGTACAAGCAAACTTATAGCTACTGCTTGTTGAGGCGTAGCGAGTGGGATACGTCTGGTATGTGTTGCTAAGAAATATTGCAACATCCCTCCTAGCAATTTAGTTCGGTGTGACATCCCAGCGGAAGAATTCATATCCCCTCATATTAAAGAGTTCTTATCATCTCAGATGTGTTTCTCAATTGACGGGCGACAAAAACACGCATCGCATCGCATCGCATAGCATGCGCATCGAACATATAACGATGTATCCCTGGCCAGTAGCATCTTCAGTTCACAATAATGTAAAGTACAACCATTCATAATCCACTGAAGGATGCTCTCCATCCTGGATGTTGAAGAGTCAGTTGCTACGGATCGTGCTTACTTCTTGGCTTTCCATTTGGCTAGAATTTCCTATTTTTTTGCAAGTTGCCGAACTCTGCTGGTCACCGAAGTTGGTGAGACCACTGGCACCGGCATTGAGTTGAACTCCGATCCAGAGCTCATCTGCTGGTCGTTGGGGACATTTCTTGTCCCCACCTTCATTTTCAAAAAGTCCTCCCTGATTTATTTGGAAGGATGAGGTAATGGACGACGGTATCCTCACGCCGTCTCGCCACCAATGGAAGTGGATGTAGCTGGAGCCACAAGGTTTGTTACATCCTTCGAGGGCGAAGTATTTGTCTTCCAGTAGACTCGTCTATTCACTGTACCCAGTATCTCTATACTCACTGTGTGTGTGTGTGTGTGTGTGTGTGTGTGTGTGTGTGTGTGTGTGTGTGTGTGTGTGTGTGTGTGTGTGTGTGTGTGTGTGTGTGTGTGTGTGTGTGTGTGTGTGTGTGTGTGTGTGTGTGTGTGTGTGTGTGTGTGTGTGTGTGTGTGTGTGTGTGTGTGTGTGTGTGTGTGTGTGTGTGTGTGTGTGTGTGTGTGTGTGTGTGTGTGTGTGTGTGTGTGTGTGTGTGTGTGTGTGTGTGTGTGTGTGAGCAGAATTGTTTTATAAACTTCTGACTTCTTGTAAATGTCAGAGTCGTATCTCTCAATAAATTGAGTTACTGCAGATAGTACTTGCTTCACAAAAGGGATAGGCGATACTGTAGATATTAGAGACTGTGCATAACTGATGTTTCCCTAGTTGACTCCGCACACAAGTTTTTTCGAATCGGAGTAGCAAGCTTATTTCAGGATATGTACTTAACTAAATACCTACCTCTTGCTTATAAGTGGAACAATTGTGTGATCTATACGAAGTTAACCAGAGCAATTGAGAAATTTCATAGGCTCCGCACAGGGGTCGTCACCACGAGCCGACTTCCCACAGAAGCATGTCTTGACACGGGCCGTGTGTCCAAAACGCAAGCATTGAAAACACTGCACTGGCCGAAGTATGAAAGCTCTCACATTCAGCCTGTGAATGCCTGCTCCGATCTTTACCGGCAGTGTTGTCGTATTGAATGTTACGCCTGTAAAGCCAGCTCCGTCGTAATTTCTTCCTCTGTGCAGTTAAGTAATTCCCTGCAAACTACCATCCCCTTTGTGGTTTGCAGGGTGGTATGAGGTACGACCGCGACATAAATGTCTCCGATCTTCTGCAGCTTGAGCAGTTTTAAACTCTGTTGCTCGTTCAGGGTCTCCAGGAGTAATCCACCTGCGGCCTTTCTTTGAATTTGACGGACTTCTGCCATCATAGAAAAAAATATAAATGCGACTTTTCGGCCACCCAAACAATTGGTAGAAGTCTTCAGACTAATTATAAACTAATTCATGTAATTAAATATATAATACTCTATTAACGAGTGATAGAGATTCAACAAAATAGTAATAACAAAGTTCACATAATATATACTCAAAACATTAAATAATACCAAAAATTCTTACTATGAAAACACAGCGCTCACAGAACACAAGCACGATGCAAACGGACACTTGCACACCAACAAAGTCAACAAATCCTTCGACTTTATTGTAGTAGAAGCGTGAGGTGTGTGTGTGTGTGTGTGTGTGTGTGTGTGTGTGTGTGTGTGTGTGTGTGTGTGTGTGTGTGTGTGTGTGTGTGTGTGTGTGTGTGTGTGTGTGTGTGTGTGTGTGTGTGTGTGTGTGTGTGTGTGTGTGTGTGTGTGTGTGTGTGTGTGTGTGTGTGTGTGTTTCATAGTAAGTACTCATTTGTATTATTTTAATCGTTGTGTGAGCTTTGTTATTATCATTTTCTTGACTCTCTATAAATCGTTATTAGAGTATTATTTATTTCATTACATAAGTTAGTTTATAATTAGTCTGAAGACTTCTACCAATTGTTTGGGTGGCCGGAAAGTCGCATTTATAGTTTTTTCTATGATGGCAGAAGTCCGTCAGGTAGATTCGAATTCAAATGCTGTAATATATTACAGCCACCTTTTACAGAAGTTGCAGCTTTTCTGATATCTTGTACGGCTGATCCAGCGCATCCGATGATAGCCTTTTCTATCAAGACGTGATTCACTTTCGTGAAGTCACTATCTTTTCCCTTTTTAACTGGATACTTTGGTACCGTTGCTACACTAGCAGATGATGTCACCAATCTTTCCGATGTCACTAAGGAGTAATGCCTCTTTCTCTCCACCCTTCAAGAGGGGCTTTTTTATTGACGTGGGTATTTAAAGGATCTCTCCGTCCCAGAGGTATTGTGAGAAACTAGCATATAGTTCACACGACTACTGACCAAATAGACAGTCCACCGCGCCAGAGCCCTCGAATACCGCAGCTAGGACTATATACAACAGGGTGCATCCCGGTGCACCGAGGCCATCGTTTGCGACTCACTAACGTAGAGCCGTCCACCCGTTGGCACGATCGGTTACGTCATGCAGAACGTCATTACCATCGCCCTGTTAGCCAACTAACGAGTGACATCTGTTGCCTGCCCCCCACGAGGTCAAGATGTAGGATTGGATTTCTGGAGGACTTCTTAATATTATTATTTTAATAATTACTATTTTCAAGCGGCTCAGTAGACCAGTGGGTATGGCACCTGGCAACTAATCTAGAGGTCCCGGGTTCGATTCCCGGACCAGCACTATAAAATCAAGGTGCGTTTTTCAGCCCCCAGGTCGATTCAGCCTGTTGAAAATGAGTACCTGGGATATGGGATAACATCCTGGGGATAATAATGGCGGCTGAAGCGTAGTGCTGGCCACACTGGCTTCCTTGTATGCCGTACGCCTCACATTAGGCAGCCTACCCTGCCTACTTCTAAGCTACTTCGTTGGTACACATGGGAGCCATTATTATATTACTATTTAAAAAAATAATTTATTTGTAATTCTTCGACTATTAATCATTTTTATTTATTATTATTGATCTGACTTCTGCAGAATAATCATATTTTATATTATTACATAAAGCAATTTAAAGGTGTATAATTTACGAATATATGGTTATAACAGTGTTATAATGTTCGAATGATTTGTATTTATGAACGTTGTGTTTTAGTCCTACAAACATTAAATAGGTTGTTTATTCATTAGCTATATGATTGATTGCGAACTAGATATACAATTGTGTGATGAAAATTAAAAGATGAGCCGCCAATCGTCATGACAATCACTTCTGCATGTGAAAAATCATTTCCAGATGTTCAGAACAATTCAAGACGGTTAAAGAGTCGTGATTTGTTTTGCATAAATAAACGGAAAATTATATAATCAATTTGTTCACTGAATATTTAGCGATTCATCAAGATTAAATTAAACAAATCATGTCATCATCTCCAGCCAAATTGACTTTTGTACCTTTCAAGTGTATGCAATAGTTTTGTAGGGATTACGTTGCTTGTGACTTTAAAGGGCACCAAAATCTTAATGTTACCGATACAAAATTATAGTTATTCAGTGTAATCTATTCGCGACTCACTTTTCTCTGTGAACAGAAAATATGTTTTTTATATTAACGAGGTGGAGAACGTAAAAAGTTGACTGATTTCTCAAATCACCATAAATCGTTTTAAGTGAAGTGCTTACAAAACAAACGTGGCGACTAAATTTGTATGTGTCTGAGAGTGAAAGTCCTTTCCATCTGTGTGTTTTAGTCCATTTGTAGCACTTGGTTTGGTTTTTATTAATATACTAACATTAGTAATAAACCGTTTCTTTCTTGTGACTGCATTGTTTTTATTCTCATTATTAAAGTGCACACAACTTGGGAAAGAAATTATGACCATAATGTTTGTGATTTACTCAATGTTTACGCTGCTTGAAGAAGACGCACTGACGATACAAGCAAGACTGCCTACTACTGAAATACGTATCATAAGTTTTATCAGAAACCCGTTACTACTACTACTACTACTACTACTACTACTACTACTACTACCACTACTACTACTACTACTACTACTACTACTGCTGCTGCTGCTGCTGCTGCTGCTGCTACTACTACTACTACTACTATAATAAATTCTTGGATTTCGTTGTCCATGACGTGTCCGTTACTTAACTAAATATCACTATAATATTGACGACTCGGAACACAAAGTTTTTTATAAGTAAAAACGTAAAGTTTTACCTTACAGCCTTAGTAAAACGTTTTTACTTATAAAAAACTTTGTGTTCCGAGTCGTCAATATTATAGTGATATTTAGAGGCTGTAAGGTAAAACTTTACGTTTTTACTTATAAAAAACTTTGTGTTCCGAGTCGTCAATATTATAGTGATATTTACTATAATAATAATAATAATAATAATAATTATTATTATTATTATTATTATTATTATTATTATTATTATTATGCTTCTGATTTTTTTAAAATAGAGAGTGTTAGAATAATTTAACAAAAACGAAATAGTATTAATATATTTCGTTTGAATATACTGTTTTAGTTATTACTATTACCGTTTATTGTTTAGTTACGAAATTAATGTAGGCATAATTATTACAATTGCTAAATTAGTTAAGTATAGCTATAGTTATCTGCGAATGATAGCTTGAAGCTGTTGAAATCGGTCTCTGTCAGTTGCGACGAAACAACGTTTTTACCTGCCTTACGCCGTCAATTGTGCCCCGCACTTTCACTTAGTGATCAAATCTGTCATTTAGAAACGTTCCTATTCTGAATTTCGATGAGATTTCAATTCATTTGTGCTAGTAACCTCTTTCTTCCAATATTCTTGTCACGTTTGGTTAGGTTAGGTTAGGTTCGGATAGGCTAAGAAGAATGGATAGAATTATAATGGTAATTCCTGTATTATTATAATAACATGAAAATTTAATTGGTCCAAACTGACCGTGTCCAAATTTCCACCTCGGTCGCAATTGACAGTGTTTTATACGTATGAGTCGCAACTGACTACGTTCTGTTGAAATATTAAGTTACAAAGGATATATTAAGTTACAAGGTTTCACCAATAAGTTCATTGTTTCAAAAATTATGTCTTCCCCATTTGTATTTGTATCTTACCTTTCATTACAATCTCTAAAGTATAGAACGTAAGTGTTCCAACATTTTTCCTGTCGTCAAACCATTTACGGAATGCATTTTTAGGTTTAACCTTAAGCTTATGTAACGATTTGTCTTCAACATGCTCAAAAAAGTTATCCTTTTGCAGTTTCCTTTTAATTCGTGGGAAGGAGAAAACGTCTCATTTGGCCGTATCTGCGAATACGGTTGGCATTCTAAAATATGGTTGTTATTCTGAATTTCTGGAACAAGAACGACGTGCGGGCTGATTCATTATCGTGATGTAAATTTCCCGAACTGATCTTCCATAAATCTGGGAGTTTTCTACAAATTTGTTTCACGAAACCTGCATAAAGTGCACAGACACACGAAATCATTGTTGATCATATCGTAAGTGATGAAAATTCATGAAACACGATACCAGGATTTCATCTTATTTTAATATTCCAGCTTATTCATTTCGTTCTGCCAAAGATTCGTACTAATTTGCGCCATACAAAATTTTAAACCAACGTATTCCATTAGCCGTCAAATCCAAACTAAGCACCCAATATGGTTGAAAATTTAAACAACTGTTCTAGACAGATTTACCGACCTTATAAATTAATAGTTTTTGAGTTGGACTTCTTTTGGATTCAATAGCTGCACAAACGAACCTCGTAGAAAAATATAATCGAAATGTGGTTTAAAGTATTTGTTTATAATTTTATTTGTCCACGAAACAATGCCTAATTGTGTCAAATTGCTTAATCTAACATAACACACACACACACACACACACAATATATACATTTATATAACGTAATAATATATTTATATCTAATTTTTAAAAATAATCCTTGTACTGCCCCACAAATAAGCTACTGCGACAAAAATCTTTACGCATTATGTTTCATTAGCAAGAGAAATCGGCGAATAATCTGAAAACGTAGACACTTAGTAACATATCTAAAGTACATATACATTACCAACCAAGCACCAAGCAATGTTCATATAATTAATTACTATCGTTAAACGTAATTAACTACTATTACCACAGCTGTTTAGACCTAAATTTGTAACAAATATTTACTGATAGTATTTAAGAATTACATTCTTCTATCTAGTAAACTATAACAAGCTTTCGTATAACTAGGTAAGAATTTAAATTTGAAATCTTCATATATTGCACGACTTACTGAATTCGCAAAAGTTTTTCTTTTACTTTTACCGCAACAAATACATCAAACTGTACCTTATAGAAACAAAAGTAAATTCTTGGATTTCGTTGTCCATAACGTGTCCGTTACTTAACTAAATACCACTATTACATTAACGACTCGGAACACTAGGTTTTCTATAAGTAAAAGCATAAAGATTTACCTTACAGCCTAAACCGGTTTTCTCCTTTATAAGGCTTCTTCGGAGGCTGCCGTTGGTAGCGCTGTCCGTCTTGTTGTAGGCGACGGAATCGAGTTTCGAAAGATCGATGCTGTGTGTGTGGGGTGAGATATGTTCGAATAATGCGTGCGATTTGAATTATGTCTGTTCGTTTAGGATGTCGTTTTTATTTGTTTTTGTGTGTTTGTATATTTCCAATTGTTCTAGAGTGTCTAGTTTTCGGCCTTTTGTTTGTATGTGTAGAATGTTCATGTTATTGTCGATGTTTTTACATAGACATACACATTTTTACACAGAGATACATTGAACACACAAAGGCACTCCACTCCACTACAGAATCCACCTTTGCAACCCACCTCATTGAAGCAAACCACACATATAAAAACATCGACAATAAAATGAACATTCTACACGTACACACAAAAGGCCGAAAACTAGACACTCTAGAACAATTGGAAATATACAAACACACAAAAACAAATAAAAAGACATCCTAAACGAACAGACGCAATTCAAGTCGCACGCATTATTCGAACATATCTCACCCCACACACACAGCATCGATCTTTCGAAATTCGATTCCGTCGCCCACAATAAGACGGACAGCGCTACCAGCGGCAGCCTCTGAAGAAGCCTTTTAAAGGAGAAAACCGGTTCAGGCTGTAAGGTAAAACTTTATGCTTTTACTTATAAAAACCTAGTGTTCCGAGTCGTTAATGTAATAGTGGTATTTAGAAAAGTAAATTGTATTTTTACATCATGGAATCTGAATCTTAAGCAACCAAATTCGTTACATAACCGTTTTGCTTTTTGTTATAATACGCTGCTTTTGTTGTTCACCGAGCCCTAAATACACACTTAACTGTCCGCTTTTTTCCCAGAGTGCGTTCATTCCTAAATTTTTAAAAATACGCTTATGTTAAATGGCATACTAAATTACTTTCCCTTCGATTACTTAGCAAATTATCAGTTGCCTTTCTTTCATTCCACTGGCCTCTGCATGTCTAAATTTATACAAGGTGTCCACTGTCTTGTCTCTTCAGTACTTAACCAGTAATACACGTCTTTAGAGTTCACTACTTTCCTATTAAGTGGTAATGTCTGCTTCACATAAATATTGTCTCTCCAACTTAGAGACTTTGAAGGTTCTGAGTACATTAATTTCCCCATTATAGGGTATCAGCCTATAAAAGGGTAAGTCATGTGGTGGGGCTGCCTCTTATGGCATGACTTCCGCTAATTTAATTTTTATCAGGGTTGTCTTCTCCTAGCCTTTGATGCCTAAGCACCCAATTACAAGGCAGCAGCAAAATATAATCCTGTGTCAATAGGACGCAGTATTACAGCCGTATTAAATCCAACTTGATTCACACCTGTAATATTCCAAAGATAAGACAGTCCAAGATAATTTCCCTTACGTCTTAACTTGGTACTGGTGGCTACTGCTGCCCACCGCCAGGAATATTTATCGACTTGCGGTCCAGATCCGTACTGTTTTGCATCAACATCTCTTGTAGGACATAGCACTTCGCCATGCAATACGTTCTCAGCTGGAGAGAGGATAAGAGTTCGAGCTAACATCACTTCATCCAACCCTGGGAACTTGTAAGTCAACCCGGTACATAGTTTACATACGGTGTTCTAATCTTGATCGTATAAAGAATGAGGTCATTAGAGAAGAATTATAAGTTTTTAACTTAGAATTAAAGATAAAAAGTTATATTTCCAGTTATTTTATTAATATCAAAAGGAAGACATGGGTTAACTTCTAGAAGTTGCAAGTTCTGGATATGGAAGTGTAAACCATTATAGTCGGTGTTGGTGGGAGCACAGGGAATAATTTATTATAACTTACAGGGAAAATCAATTGTCATTATCCGCACAAAGTCTGTAACGAAGCGTTCTCCGACCACAGAACAACACAATAACTGTACAGTACAGTGTATGAGGATTCCAGAAAATTGGCCATTGTTTAACTACACAAACATTTAGCCTGTACAATCAAATGTCTAATCCTACATTGATAGACTAATATGAAACGTATACATCGTCATACCACTTGCATGTCAACTAATGAGCGAAGTCTCTCCAGTCATTCTCCAGCGATTCTCCGCAGTATACACTTTGTTCACATCGACGCGACCTCTATCCTTGCAACCTCTATCACTAAACCTGCTATCACATACTGTAACGTCTTTTCGCCGCGTTACAAATCCAGGGAACCCATCGTAATTAAACTCCGTTAATTAGATGGGCTGCCTACGTTGTAACAGAATGTATCACAAACAATTAATATAACAAATTACTTACTAACTGTGTAAGGAAACAATGGCAAGGTATACAATTGATTTAAGCACTCCTCATATGTGTGTAACAAGAAGACTTCTCTTTATTTAACATTTAAAAACATTTACTGACAGATCCCATGACATTACTAATTCAATTATTAAGTTATTTGAAAGGTTTCTTTAAACTTTGGGATCAAAATTGATTCTATATAGCTATACCTCGGATCCGGGTAACCTTCGGTATTGATTCATTAAAACTTTTAGTCATAATCAATTCATGATATTAGCTTGCAAGACTTTCTTTTATTCAACCATTGGAAGAATGGTATTATTGCTTGGATTATATTACTATACATTAGCATATAAACTGTTACAACGTATGAAGTTAGAATAGTTACATGAAATTCTTAGATTTAATTTATTAGTCTTTACAAAGTTAATAGTTTCTGAAAAGTCTCTTTCAAGGTGTGTTGTGTAACAAATATTAGTAACCCTCGATAGACAGGCTATCGAGTCACCTTTTAATTGGTATGCAGAAGACTCGTCCTGGGGTATCCGTCTTGGGAAACAGGAACAGCTACGTCGTCATCTCGGTCTGGTCTTCGTCAGAAAAGGGCTCCAAAGTTCGCAGGTTGAACCTTCTACGATGATCTTGTAGATTCTCGGATGTCCTGATCTGCATATTCTGTCGCGTGTACTAGAGTTTGTGGCTTCTGATAGTTCACGTCTCCAGGTATGACGTTGGAAGTGTTGTTATTTCTTGAAGTTCGAAGTCATCTTGTGTTACACCTTTTTTACGTTTCGAGTTTTACACTTTAAATCTCTTGTTTATTTACATAACTATATTAGTTAACACATCCAGATGCTTTAGGCAGCTATTTCTGGTATACCATCTTAAGGTAAAACAAAGTATAGGTAACATATTTTAAGAGCACAGCTCTTACGTCTATACTGTACGAAGTCACCATTGCGAGAGAGCGAAATTCTGCTCCCTTCGCCTGGTACTGGACAAAATGGTAGTGGGGCAATTACCGCGCGAGAATATAGTCCCTGTCTCTCTTTATGTTAACATTTTTATTTATACAAACTATCCCTAAACAAATATACATAATTTAAATCAGTTGTTTTAGCGACTATCTGTGTCTTCAGATTTTTAATTATTAACATTAGGTTTTTTTATCTTATTCTAACTTACACAAGACTCGGAAAACATGTCGAGTCTGGAATCAACAGGACAGCGCCTGCTCACAAGCAAAGGGTTAAATATGATATTAATAACTCTTTACAATTTATCTTTTTATTTATTAGAGTATCTTCTTACTAACTAATTACTGCTTCCTCTCATACTGAGTACATACAGGTATTTTATATTAATACAGTGAGATTTAAATGGTTTAATAGCTCGCAACCTTAATTTTTTAAAATTTTTTATTTTCTTGATTATTTCTTTTATTTAAATCGTCACAATACCTGCTGTCTTCTCGCCAAACAAAATGTCTTTGCACCAACATTTTATTGCCCTAATTTCATAAACAGTATTACATACTTTTATTTGGCTTAAGTCTACATTGCAAAACTAATTAATGGTTTTCCTGCCCCCTTTATTAATCGTTTCTCCGCTTTTGTTAGCATTTTTCTATTCTTATTTTTCTTCTTCTTCTTCTTCTCTCTGGATGTAACAGGGAAAACTAAATCATGTAATTTTAAATTATTCTGTATCTATTAAATGGTTTCTAGGGAAGAACCCTGTAAGAACAAAAATTTTAATTGATAATAGTGTTTTGGAGCAGGTCTTCTTCTCCTGGTAGTTCCTATCCGTTTCGGATGTCGGATATCATACGGACTATTTTAACCTGCTGTACTGCTGCACGGAATAAATCAGTTATATTCATGCCAAACCAGGTCCATAAATTTCTCAGCCATGAGATTCTCGGTCGCCCAACTCATCTCTTTCCAAGTACTTTTCCCTGTAGTATGGACTGCAATAAGTCAAATATCTGTTCATTTCTCATGAGATGTCCCAGATACAGAAGCTTTCTTATCTTCACTGTATTAATAACTTCCCCTTCTTTCTTCATCTTTCTAAAAACTTCAACATTAGTTATATGTGCTGTCCATAAAATGCTCAGTATTCTACGGTAAAGACGCATTTCGAAAGATTCCAATTTTTTAGTTGTGGCTTCAGTCAAAGTCCAAGATTCTACTCCGTAGAAGAAGGCCAAGAATACGTAGCAGCGTAAAATTCTCATCTTTGTGTTTATTGTTAAATCGTGACTTTTGAATAAACTGCTCATTCTAGTGTACACTGCTCTTGCCTTTTCGATGCTGCTCTTTATTTCTTGAGAGTGTCCCATTGTTCATTGACTATGGTACCAAGATATGCAAATTTGCTTACACGTTCAACTGGCCTTTGGTTTATATTAAGGGTGCAATTTGTGAACTTGTTCTTAGATACAATCATTAGCTTCGTTTTATTAACATTGATGTCTAGACCATATATACGGCTGCTTTCTGTTACTCAATTCATCAGTTGTTGCAGCCCCTCTAAGCTATTTGCGAATATGACGGTATCGTCCCCGTAACGTATGTTAATTATTCTTTCACCGTTCATAGAGATTCCCACATCACATTCATCTAAAGCTTCTCTAAAAATACCTTCCGAGTAGATGTTGAATAAAAGCGGAGATAGTACACATCCTTGTCTTACTCACACAGAATCTGTATCTCTTCAGTTTTCTCTTTACCTACTCTAATCACTGCAGATTGGTTCCAATACAGTGTAGCTATTATCCTTAGATCTTTTCTATCTAATAAAATATTGGAGCAGGTATCACATTTCAATTATTTGGGATGTGATAACGATATCGAGAGAAAGTAAAATAAATTTACTTATACCTGTGGAACAATAAGACGACTATTGAAGAATAAAACGCAGAGGGAGACACAGGTAAAGTTCTATAAGGTTGTGGCTGTACTGACTTTAATGTATGGATATGAAACATGAACTATCCTGCAAAAAGATATTTTAGAAATACAGGCATCGGAAATGAAATTTTTAACAGCTGTAAGGGGGATGTAATTTGGGAAATCATCTATGACATAAGGAAAGACCTGAAGTTACAGTCGGTTCTGGAGAGAATAAGGGAATACAGGCAGAATTGGAAGTCCCATGTGAAACGCACGGTAGACACGCGTATTTCTAAACAAGCGTTTGAATATAGGTCATTAGGGAGAGAGATCGTGGAAGACCCAGGAAAAAATTGTCAGATACTCTATGAAGTCGGAACGGGCTATTTCCCATGCCACATAGTGGAGAAGAAGAAGAAGAAGAAGAAGAAGAAGAAGAAGAAGAAGAAGAAGAAGAAGAAGAAGAAGAAGAAGAAGAAGAAGAAGAAGACTATTAAATACTATCATATAAATGTTGAAAATGTGTGCACCTGCCCGTGTGCAAGTTTAAATAGCGTTTGGTAACTGATGTTTATTATTTATTGCGTGGTTAAATTATATATATTGTTACGTGACATTTTTACCATGCCCTAGTAACATAAATATACCATGATTATATTATTAAAAAGTACCAGGAGACATAATATTTTAAGAAAGACTTAATTGAATATGTTTGATTTTAATTGTTTATTGTATGTTATGTTTATTATAATTAAAGTAAGAACTTACTTATGAAATTTGTTTTTTGTGTGCAGACTGTAAAGTTATAAACACAGTCAGTTAAGGGGAATTATAACATATTACTAATAGTTATTAGTAATCAGTTTTTGTCATATTTATTAATATTATGTATACTAGTGTTAATAACACTAATGTTAGTCTTAACAAGAACGTACCAAAATCATAGTCAGTCAAATTATATGAATAAGATTTCTATTAAAATAATAAGGAAACAATCTCAGTTTATGTTAAAAGATTACCAAGTGTATAAAATAAATTTAAGAAAGTGAAAGGTACAAAAAGAAATAATAAATAAGTTTGTAACAAAAATAAAAAAAATGTAAATCATTAATTCAGGAAATATAGATCAGAAAATAGTCAAGAGTGATGTCAAAATAATCAGTATCTTATCAGAAGAACAAAGAAACAAATAAAAAGAAGATAAGAGCTCTTATAAGAAAGGTATATCCTTTTAAAAGAAAATGAAGTACAAAATAGTAAAAGTTTGTTTATATTATTCTTATAATGTCACCAGGGTGATATAAAAATGTTACTTGGAAACCAAGGAGATATCTAAGAGAGGCCTTAGCAACTAATATGTGGAGGAAAAAATAGATTTATTCTAAAAAAACTGAATGCAAAAAGGTTGATTTAAATACTTATAGTGAAAAATAAATTATAATATATGTGATATCAGTGCATCTCCAGATAAACAATTGAATAATTATATATATATCAAGATTAAAATCGAAGAAAGAATTGCTACAAGACTCTACAGAATTAAACCAGGACATCTATGAAGAAATTGGACCAATTGACATAGGGAGAGAAGTATTTTTTGATCTAAAATTAATCTGAAATATTCCCTGTTAAACCTGATCTAAAGGTTTCAAAAAACTTTGAATACGCTTTTTATAAAAACCATAATTAACTTTCACTGAGAACAATAATGTTTAATAATATGGACATAAGCATAAGCCACCATTGATGTATAGTGCTAACATAATTTAAAACTAATTAAGTCTAAAAAACATTTTTATAACTTAACCTATACACTGAACTGTTTTACACTCTTAATATAATCCTTTTAAGATACATTGTGACTATTTCTCATCATATGTATTTTGGTACTTTCCCTGTCAATACTGTTGTTATATCGTAGTTGAAAGGACCTACTGAACATTATAATTGTATTTTTTTATTAAAAATAAATTATAAAATGTTTTAAAAAGCCTGAGATCTATGAGTTACTGCTGCCACTCTGAGCTTATTAAAATACAGCTGGCCAAACTTTGTTAAAAATTGTGTTTTACATTTAGAACAAATTAAAGAATAAATAAAGGATTTGAGTTTACAAAATACAGAAAAAGGTTTATTTGTTTCTTATTTCATGAAAACAAAAAGGGTATGATGATATTCTGAACAGAATATCTGATACTGTGAGTTGACCTCAGTAATTAGATTAAGTTGGCAACACTCATCAATTGAAAATCTTAGCAGATTTCTTTTAAAACATGTGGTGATGAGCACAAGTTATGATAACCATTGCTGAAAGAAAAGAAGAAAAGAGCGTTCATTACAGAATAAAGAGACCATATACTATTTACATAAATTTGAACAAAAATTTATTATTGATATTTCACCAATAAAATTTTATTTGCAAACGGTGATTGCAAATTGGCGCTCAACAAACATCCCCCTGAACAGATACTCATCCTTAATTTAATATTAACAAAAATATATACAAATAATGACAGAGTTAAACAAGACACAAATTCACATAAATAACCATAGATTCGAGTCTAGATGTAACAAATTGGCTATCCCAATAGTGAAGCTAAATAAAATATAATTTAGAAAGAACGATTATTAGATTTGTATAATAGAATACGAGAGAGTACACATACAGAAGATAAGTAAAACAACGTTACAATATATATATATATATATATATATATATATATATATATATATATATATATTCTGTTTCAAGTATGTATTCCGGTATTTCTGAGTGCAATATTAATCATCTTACATTAAATTTACTGCAATCGGGACATTCGACTGTGTATATTCCATTTTTAATGTCGAATTGATTGTTGTTTTATTTCGTGAATAATGATGTTTCTTGGATTGTAACGTACATGGGCTTTTCTTATTTATAACAGGTTTCCAAGTGAAAGCATTTACTTCCCTACTTTGAAAAGGTGAAGTAATTGTCTAACATCATTAGAATTGTGTTCCTTATGCAGGTAATGCTCCAACAAAATACATCTTTTTAATTACAGAAGAATGGACTAAAAGTAAGAATTTCATAATTATTATAGCTTATTTTAAACTACAAATTGTAGAATATGTGTTGTACATACAAATGTTTATAGTATGCTCCCTGAGCTGCACAACTCGCTAACCATTGTAAACGAAGTAGTTATATTTATAATTATATACATTTTGAGATTAGATTATTCTTGCAATTATGAAGAAACTTACAAAAATTTCGAACACTACAAATTTTTTTTTCTTTTTAGTAATGTAATAAATCAAGCAATCATACGTTAAACATTACAAATTCCAGACATTAGGATTCGTGTTGCAATTCTCTTTAGTCTGCACAAGGCTGGATTTTTAAATTTTATCAAAATTTTGATCTTTTTTGGGCCCTGGTGTCAAAAAATGGTGCAATTTACAAAATTAAACACTATATTTAGATTTATTTAAAATTCGCTTTCATGTGATTTTCTTTCTTTTCTATTTCATTGTGTTTCATTATTTGATTCTCTTTCTCTCACAACATGAAATTTTTCGATTTTACCAAAAGTTTCATCCGCGTTTTGCACTCTGGCGTTCCTAAATTTAAAAATTTTCAAAAATAACACTATATTTAGGTTCTTGTTAAAATTGCCTTTAATTTAATACTTTACTTTGGCTTTTGAGATTTTTTTACGATAGGTAGGCCTACCCCTTACCATTTTTGCCTCCCGCTATGTCCCGGGTTCTTTAGGATAAAAGTATGGACATGATTGCCAAGTTTTACAAAATCGGCTTATGCTTCCAAACGTTATCGTGAGACATACCAAAATCAGACTGGCAAATGCCAAAAGGCCGAGTTAAAATTGAGAACTTGCTTCGCTCTTTCAATAAAGTAAAAATATACGTATGTGAGAAACAATTTGTCCACACACGCACACTCACACACACACACACACTTGCTTCATAAGACGATGGTAGCATAATAACATACAACAATTGTGTTACGTCTTTATGACGTAAAAGGAAAATAGCAAACGTTAGCGTTGGATTAGCTTCACTGAATTACTCAGGGAAGAAGAATAACGGGACCATTGTGTCATCCGTGTACCGGTGAACGTGTTACTGCCGTAATTTATTATATACGTGTGTAAGTGCGAAATTAAGAAACATGGTGTTACACTTTGATGTTACTGGCGGAATGAAAGTGAGATTTTGTAACCGTCAGAGATGAGGTCAAATGCCGTGGAGTATTCGTTGATGATTATTCAACAGACGTAGTTCCTGGAATGCAGCACCTACTACTACTGCTGCCGAGTCTGCACCGCGTTAAGAGGACTTAAACAATGTTTTTAAATACCATATATATATATATATATATATATGGTGTTGAGCGCAAACATATAGAATACTGCATTGTAAAGGATCGATGATTCGTACACATTTTTCAGTTAACCTTGAGATAACACAAAAGATAATTTATTCACAAACTGTTTGTGTATATTTAGAAAAAAATTAATAAACTTGAAAACTTACCGTATTCAGCGTGCTTCACCCCAGCGTGCTTCACTGAACACGGAAGGGCTGCAAGCAATTGTTTAAATGCAATTAAATCATTCCTTATTTAACACTAGTAAAAGCTCATGACCATGAGGTTGAATGCAGATAAACATACTTGAAACTATTCAAATTGTTATTCAAATACATTTCTCTTCTTACTTTACAAGTATACATCCGGATGAGTAAATGATTGTGAGTAATTTATGGTAAAGTTATAATACTTAAAAATTGTTCATTCGAGAGAAACAGATGTGACGTCTTTGTAGACTCTCTCCATAGAAAAATTTCTTCTGCGAAGTGTGCCCTTCGATCTGCCACTGAATTTCCTCTAAAGCTAAGTATAAAGGGGTACGGTGACCAAACTGATAACCAAACTTACGTGCGACAGTCATTGTATGATCTATACCATACTGTGTAACGATAAAACGGACGCATTGTCCCAAAAATGAGCACGGTTCATAATATTAAGGCAAGTTTTTAGTACTTGTTGTTCGACATGTTTCTTCTCTGCTAAGCAAGCATATTCGTAATTGTTACATAATACAACATATACAGTCGTTCTAGATCTCTTAGTCTCAATTAGATTGCGTTCATGAAATAAATTGTCATCTCTTCATAATTCTCAAGCCACTCTTACGGAACTTTTAAAATGACTTTCTACCGTCCTCTTAACATACGCCTCTCAAATTCAGTCTTTCGTTTAAATTGAATATAAACATTGTTATACCATTTCTTGTATTTCTTCTGACTCGCTCAAATTGCATCGTCAGTCCCAATATCTGTGTGTGTGTTTTCAAAATTAAGAAGGCTGAGGATGGGAACAATATGTTTCCCGAAACATGTCCCAAATAAGTGAAAAACATCTTGAGGTAAAGTAATTATAAATTTTAAATATATACACATAAATATTGTACTGCTGTAAAAATGAACAACAGTACATAAGAATAAAATAATAATTTCAGAAAAATCAAAGGTATAAATTTATTAATATTTTGAACATATGTTAGAATTATAAACAAAAACTGATTAATTATTCATGACAAACATAGAGGTAAACTCAAGTATTGGAACTGTATGATACAGAACAGCATGAAGAAAATATATGTTGACAATTATTATAATAAAATTAAAATAAACATTAAAATAAAACTGAAGGGTAATAAGATTATAATATAATAAATACAAATTAAAAATCAGATAAGTGTATTTAATAATAATTAGTAAAATTATATGTTTTTAACAGTAATATGATGAAAATATGTGACAAATTTAGTGTGGTATCAATATGGCAAATATAAATTGTTATAATTGAATTGTGTTGGAATGTAAGAAAATTTGTGTAGTCTAAATTTATATTTAATAGGATACACATTAAAGAGAAAGATTAAATAATAAAAAGAAGAAAGTTTAATTTTATATTTAATAGGACACACATCAGACAGGAAGATTCTGTAAATAAGTCTAATTCAATTTTTCATCTTATACACATCTCTGTGAGAGTTAACGTAAATCAATTTGTATAAATAATAAAAAGAAAAGAATTAGTATTGTAATCTATCTTGGATCAATAAGCCAAAGAAAAATAATTTACTTTGAATTTGTAACGAAGTCTATAAAATATTGGAATTAAAAGAAGTTTAATAAAGAATAAAAATAACAGAAGATTTTACTAGTAAACATTGGAACTAATTTTATAAACAAAATAATCCTATTAAGAGCGACATCTATGCTGGTGACAAATTGTAAAGAAACTACAAGAGTACAAGACTTGAACCCGTTGCAGTTTTGAAAAGCTGAGAATTGAACGATTCGCATGTCCACGGTATATTATCTTAATATTATTTCTTCAAATTTTGTTAACAAGAGTTATTTGGTACTAACTAAAGAAAGTAATTAATCATTCCCAATATTAAATAATATAAATCGAAATATTAGTTGTCTACCTTGACATAGAGTTTTTCATGATCAGATGTTTAACATAAACAACATTTCAAAAATTATTCAAATACTAAAATAATATAGACAACGCGTACTGATCGGCCAAATAAAGGGGCAGTTACTATAGCAGACAGAAACAAATATAACTAAGAAAAAAAATAACAGTACATTTAATGGCACCAACAACTTGGGGCATATAGAAATATTATATTTGTAATTAGTTACAGTACATTAAATATGTATATTCCAATGTTATGTACATTCTCCCAGTAATCCATAATTACTTATGTACACCCCCAATTACAAATGAATATATTTCCCTTTTTTCAGTACCAAAACAAGAGCTGTGTATCTTTAGAAGGTAAATTTTCATGAAAAATTTTGTTAAACGTTTCTCCCAATTACATAGGTAATAGTTTTCCTACTTTCAAAGCAAATAAATTAGCCGTGTTTTATTCAGAATTGGTAACAGAATGTAAATTTTCAACATTATATGTTAAACTGCAATGTAGCTTTCCGTGATAACCACAGTATACAAACAATTTGTGATTATAACAAATACGATGATTATAATTATCAGACTAAACAAACTTTTAAAACCATTATTTACCGAGATTCAAGATTCTAAATTTATTATTACTGGCTTTTCAAGAACTCTTTTTTATATAATGATTTTCAATTTATGTATATGTATATGTATATATGTATTGAAATCACTACACGAACAATGAGAGATCGTGTAATCAAGTAATTATTCTGCGCTAACGGGAATAAAAAGCACAAACTTAATACAAATTATATAATATAATATATAAATAATATAAACATTTTCAACATTGTAACACTGTGATCATGAAGGACGGTAAAAACGTAAACATTAAAAACTATATCAATAAACGATTTACCTAAAACTACTTACATTTTGTATTTTATTAAATCCCATCTCTTATAAAAATTAAAGCAATCTATTATTTTTTATGATATTGCCCACTTATTACAGCCAGTCTACCTTTGACAATTTCTATACTCAAACTCAACTGCCAACGACTATAGACCTTTGCTGTTAATTTGCACTCCTGCTAATGCATTATAAAACGTAATGTTAATTCTCACAGAAAATGTTCATTCTCTTTACTTTCTTCGTTGAGCTCAGCAATAATAGTCTCCGTTTTTAATATGTTTAAAATGTAATATACCTAGTCTCCGAGTCTTAGACTAAACGACACTTCCTACCCATTTTAATTCACACTATTTTTTGAGTTTGAATCGTCGGAATATCCCCCCCAAGGATTTCAGAACAGCTGTGATTATAGGTTGTCTCCCTGTTGTAATCCTTCTTATCGTTCATATATTATGTTAACAAGCGTAGTGAGATTTGATTTATTATTAATTACATAAATGTGGATCAGAACCTGCAATAGATACTAGCTCATTAAAGTCAGAAAATTAAGTTAAAAACTAAATTGAAAAAATTTAAAAACGTATTCAACGGCTGATACAAACGTACAAGGCTTTAACAGACTTCAAAGTAACTAAATCAATATTGGCTACAACAAGTATTGACAGAATACATAAAACAATAGTTACTGATAATAGTTTAAATGCAGGAAAAAAGAAAAATTATAAAAGATGCTGACGTAAAATTCAAAATTAAATGACAAGTTTTTTTAGACAATAAGAAAAATCCTTACATAATAAATAAAAAAATATGTCTCTTTGTATCACTGTTTGATGTACAACTTGTAATTTACAATAACCTAAGCAATGTCACCAATTTTTCAAATAAATTATTCTTAAACAGGAAAAGAAGTTAGTACTACTGATTAAAATAGACATACCTGGAAATATGGGGCACGAGAAAAAATTGGTAACATTATAAAACAAATTCTTTTGTTTTATTTAGCTCCTCGATATCACTCAGAATAACGTATACCGTGTATTCCCCTTATTACTAAGTCATCATTCGCACATTCTTAAGGCTAAGAGTGTTTTAAGTCGAAAAGTGGCCACTTCAGTTCATTCCTTAGTCAAGTGTTCTTCACGTTACGAATAACGGCTTATCGTTAATTTTTGGGTTTACTTAAAACTAGGTCAATAAATAGTAGTAACTCGCGCTGTGATTCAAAGAAAATCAATTAGGCCTGTTTGTATTGCCGAGCAGAACCGCATTGCCTAACATGTATTTCGCAAGTCAGATACATTTCATTATCAGCAGCAAACTAGTACTTCGTTAATGTACGATATATCAATTTTTCTTGTTTCTATTAAATTCAAGTTCTCTTCTAGTATACTCATAACGTAATGACCTTCATTTAAGATACCTGACTCTGGAATGGGTATTAAAAATTAAAACCTCACAATTGACTGTATTGAAACAAGATATGCTACAGTACGTGTTATCATGAACAACAGGCATAAACAGATTCGTATACACGCGTGCACATTAATTTTTAATTTAACATTATATAAATATTTATTTTTTTATAATGACTACTTACTTTAGAATACGATTTATATAAAATTTTCGATCATGGACAGGTTTTGTATTATTTCGTAAATTAATAGTACAATACATAACATAGTAAAATTACAAAATAATGAACGAGCGAAGCCAGTTCTTAGTTTTAACTCGACCGTTTGGCATTTGTTTGTCTGTCTGTCTGTCTAAATGTCTATCTAGCTGTGCGTTTGGGATATGTCTCACCATAACGTTTCAACGCGTCAATTGGTTTTCGTAAAACTTAGCACGCACTCGATACCTCACCCTACTGTTTTTTAAATTGATCCTCCAAAAAGTAGTGGCGGAAGGTGAGGGGATTTAAATTTTGGAAAAAATGCAAAGGTCCATGTGGGGTATCAAATGAAAGAACATTTGAACCAAAATATGAATTTACTGATAATTTTTGAAAATTTCAAAATTTTGGGACGCCGGGAGTCAAAAAGTGAGTGAAAATTTTGATAAAATCTCATAACTTGATGTGTTGTATCAGATTAATTGTATCGAATTGGATTTTTAACTAAAATCTGAATGTACTGTTAGTTTTTTGAAATGTTAAAATTTTGGGACGCCAGAGCCCAAAACATTTGGACAAACGTTTGATTAATAAAATTGAAAACGCCACGTGGACATCATATTGAAGAGAATTTTATCTAAAATCTGAACATAGTGTCCACTTTTGGAAGTTTCAAAATTCTTTGACTTCAGAGCCCAAAATGGGATTAAAATTTTGAAAAAACTGTAAAATTCGTGCCGGGTGTCAGACTAAAGGGAATTTTAACACAAATATGATTGTTTAGAATTTCTAGCGCTTATTGTACGATTGCTATAAAATTGTTACTGTGCTAAACAAAAAAATAGAAGGGTAATCGAGATTTTCGAAATTTTTCTGATAGTTAAAAATGATCTAATAAGAACTTTTAATAATTTGTTATTAAATTCTAAAAATGTATCTACAAATAAATGTACTTCGATCAAATTAACTAGCATGGGTTAGTTGTGTGTGTGTGTGTGTGTGTGTGTGTGTGTGTGTGTGTGTGTGTGTGTGTGTGTGTGTGTGTGTGTGTGTGTGTGTGTGTGTGTGTGTGTGTGTGTGTGTGTGTGTGTGTGTGTGTGTGTGTGTGTGTGTGTGTGTGTGTGTGTGTGTGTGTGTGTGTGTGTGTGTGTGTGTGTGTGTGTGTGTGTGTGTGTGTGTGTGTGTGTGTGTGTGTGTGTGTGTGTGTGTGTGTGTGTGTGTGTGTGTGTGTGTGTGTGTGATCGAAGGAGTTAAAAAAATCCTTGTGTTGCAAATTCTTCCTTCTTGTCAATGTGGGATTTGGAGATATCAGTCTACGTACTAAAAATTCCTCCTCGAGCACTGAACTTGTCCATGCAACTCCGCGGGATAACAACTAACTAGACATTATTTCGCGATGATAGTAATCAGTGTCGGCGGCGCTCGGCTATGATTCACGGGGGGTCTTCAGGAATGTCATCCAAACCCCTCACCGTGCGTCCTAAGATGACAGTACATACCACATAGAGCTCACAGATGTCAATAGTTGATGTGGGACTCCTTCTTCGCGCCTTATTGATCTAGGAGAGGGGGAACAAATGAAGAACACGTGTTCCGCATACTCAATCATATCTCCTGACAGTGTGGAGAACATGAATATTACTCGTGTCTGAATCGTATCAAATAATCGCGAAAGCGTCCATTGCCCAATAAAAGACTGTCGGGTAAAATAAAACCTCTCCGTAAGGTCTACTGATGCATATTTCTACAGCTGTTATAATGGTATGAGTCCACCTGCCACTATGTGACTTCTTTCTACGTATTTGTCACTATTCGAGGCTACACTTTCTCTCCAAAACGGAAACAGCATGACAGGTTAGTAACTTAATAAAAGTATCTATCTGAACATTTTGAATACTGTTCGCACATCAAAGTCATGTAATTTAAAGATCGATAAATGTTACGCAATATGTTTTAAAAATACCTACCCTATATTTCAAAATTATTAACATTATTTATAGAAATGCAATAATACATAAACACCACAAACATAGGAAGCAAACAGTTAAATTTCCTTAATTCTTTAAGCTTAGGATACATTTCTACCCCACGTATTTATTAAAAACTATAATATTGCATTCCCTTGTGTGTTAGAAGGAATCACAACGCTTTCTCGGCCAGCCATTCTGTTTATATCTCTGTCTAAACATTGAACCTAGAACCTTTTATATTCTCCTTTGCGCGCCCAAAATTATTCAGGGTGTTACAAGGTGCGCGCGGTGGTAAAAAAATCTCAAAGTTGGCATTCAAGGTGCGCGCGGCGGTCAGTTTTGGTCGCTCTAAGGCCAGATGTGAAAAGAAAAGATTGTCCTGATTTATAATTTGTTATGTTGTTACTTTAGGGGTTGCATATAAACTAATAAAGATCAGAAATTAGTATATACGCTGTGGTTAGCTTCAAGAATCAGCAATTTGTCCGTTGGAAGCACTAATATGGGTTCGAAATTATAAGTTAAAAAACACACTTATGTTACAGTACCTATAGTATAGTGTTAGTTTGAGTCGTACAGTAGAAAGCATTAGAAAAATATCAATCAAAACAATACAATACAGGTATAAGGTATAATGTATATTAGATTGGCCTCCACGAAACCCATATCCTCATAGTAGCTTTCAATTCTTGCTTTGAAAATTTTTCCATATACCTTGGGATGCAATTAGTTACACTTGTTCCTCTGTAATTTGATAGAATCTTTCTGCTGTTTTTTTTTTATGTTGGAAGTACACGCAGTCTTCCATTCAAGAGGAATGGGAAGAATACCTGTCCGTAATGGATGAGAACCGCATACCGAGAATGCTGTGTTGAAATAAACATGGGGACGATGTAGTGTGGCGGAATACGTCCAATTATTTAACTCGGTAAAAGGAAACAGCGAGGATGACGATCAAATACATGAAACTAACATTGAAATAGTAAATATAATTAAATTACTACAGACTCGGAACACAAAGTTTTTTTTGGGTAAGAACGTAAAAGTTTTACCTTGTAGCCTGAAAAGACTACAAATACGAACTAAACACGATAAAATATCTAGCAGAATCCAACGGATACAACAGAACAATACTCAATAAACTCTTACACAAAACACAAATCAAACAACAAAGACAGAAAACAACAAATTCATAACACTAACATACATCAAGAACCACACTGAAAAAATAGCCCACAAATTCAAAAAAACAGGAAACAGAATCACATACAAAACTACAAACAAAACAGAACACACACTGTCAAAACACACACAAAGCACAAAACAAATTCGATCTACCTGGTGTTTGCAAACTAAATTGCTCAGATTGCAACAAATTCTACATAGGCCAGACAGGACGTAGCTTCAAACAAAGATACATTGAACACACAAAGGCACTACACTCCACTACCGAATCCACCTTTGAAAACCACCTCATTGAAGCAAACCACACACACAAAAATATCGACAATATCACGGATATTCTACACGTACACACAAAAGTCCGAAAACTAGACACTCTTGAAAAATTGGAAATATACAAACACACAAAAACACATAAAAACGACATCCTAAACGAACAAACACAATTCAAATCACACGCATTATTCGAACATATCACACCCCACACACACAACATCGATCCTTCAAAAGTCGACACCGTCGCCAAGAACAACACGGACAGCGCTCCTATAGGCAGCCTCTGACGAAGCTAATAATAAGCGAAAACTGGTTCAGTCTACAATGTAAAACTTTCACGTTTTTCCCCATAAAAAACTTTGTGTTCCGAGTCGGTAGTGATTTAATTATATTTAGTTAATCAACGGACACGTCATGGACAACGAAATCCAAGAATTTAACATTGAAATGTTTGTAAAGGCTCTTTAGATGAAATATTTCCTCCATTTGCTTACGTATGCCCATAATTTCCCTTTACTGACATTATCATTTGATGTTTTTAAATCTCTAAAGACAATATAGTTTTACTACTAACACGTTGTGTTCACTCGGCTGAAAATACAGATTACGGATACAATAAACGAAGTGATCTTGCAGGGTTTTGCTGTCCCTACTGTGGATTTCAAATATTAACCTTAAAAGTTCAGTATTTCTAAAACGGTAACAAACTCAATAAAACTTTTATTTTTACTCTTATTGTGTCGTTTAGAGTAAAAAAAAATGTATTAACATTAAACGGGGCCTCGTGTAAATAAAAACTACTTAGGATTTTCAATAAAGTGACATTAATTGTAACATTTGATCGTTCAATGAAATTGTGGAAACATACTGGAATACGTTTTCATAACAATTATTTATGTTTAGTAGTGCGTTTTTAACAAACTACAGTAATTAAAAATGTTGATCAAAGTAAAATAAAGCATTGTCTACATGCAGGAATTGTATATGTAGGTAGAAAAATCACGAGTTTTGTAGAACACAATCAAGTGTTTATGACGAATCTATACGAGATATAAAAAGAAGTGTAGGCTAAACAATTCGGGCAAATAAAACGTGACTATAATTAAATGGGACAATATGCAGTAATTAGGAAGCCAAGTAATCAAAGAAGTATGATAACAGAAAATGTCCAATATTGTGTCAAAGTTCACTAACGTTTTAGATCATCACACGGAATCAAATAATGTGCTGTTTGTATTCTTTTTATTTTTTTATTATTACTTTATTTTAGTTAAATTTTCTATATTTTATTGGGGCGACAGGGTACTAAATAACAAATGCGTTTTTTTCATAACTAAAAAAAACAAAAACTTTATTTTAACGTTATCTGAATTATAGTAAACAAAATTAAATAAAATTAACGAAACGAAAATTTAATATAGTCTTATCAGTATCTATATCCGCTCTGTGGTCCTCTACCGTATCCACCGGTATTGGCAGTGCCTTGGTACGTGATCTTGGGTCTGTAACCTCCCTGGTCGGCTTCGTACTCGACGAGCTGTGTGCGACCGTCAGGTAGGAGCACGTAGTAGGAGCCGACCGCTAAGTCTCCCTTGCGGTTCTCTTGGTGGCCGAATTTAACTCCATACTCGGGAGCGTCCACATCGTAGTTGAACTCGTAGTTCGCTGGCTCCTACACAAAATACATATGCAAAATATAAGTAATTAATAATAAATAATTGGTTTCAACCTCTCTTGTTTATCGTGTCGTGTGATCGCCTCTTGACACATCCTTTGTATAGGCCTAGCTTCTATAGTCATATATAACATTAAAAGTAATAAGTGTAATGGTAATTTTTAACATTTTTTATTATAAAAATAATTTGAGATAAAGAATAAAATAAGGTTTACAATTTCTATAAGGTTTTGATATTTTAAATTGTTATTGTAACTCATTTGTGTTTGTGTGTGTGTATGTGCGCGCGCGTATGTAGTAGACGGTTGGATGGTATGAATGCATCAGTGGATTGGAGGAACATTTTCAATCGTAATCTTCGTTATAGTCACGCAATTCAGATTATATATATAGCCTATTACGATTTCATACAGAAGTCAAGAAATTTCAAACATGAATTACATGAATGGACATACATGTTTATAAATTTCTAATGACTCTATACGTGTCCTACTTACATTCTCGTAATTTTTATTACTTTCCATTTTCTTACAGGTTAAACTACAGATTTTTACAATACTGGTATAACTACAGGTTTAAACTACAGCTGTATGTCAAAAAAATCAAGTGTGTGGTAGAAAATTTGTATTAACTCGTGGTTACAATAATCTAATATTTCTCCATGTTGTTTCTCGCTTTACTTAAGAGAAAATTAGAGCTTTACAATTTGCTCATATTCATTTTTACAAGAGTTAAAATGTGTTTTTTGTTAAAAGTTAAGTAATTAATTTCTAGAGTAGTATGCTTACGTAATTTTCCTCTCTTGCTGGCCCGTATTGCCTTGAAGGTGGCCCGTACTGAGGGGAAGGAGGACCGTACTGGCCGGAAGGGGCTCCGTACTGAGCCGATGGCGCGCCATACTGAGCAGAAGGTACTCCGTACTGACTGGAAGGTGGCCCATACTGGCTCGAAGGTCTGCTGGCACCAAATCTAGACGGTGAGAATCTACTGCCACCAGGTGCTCCGTATTGACTGGACGGCCTGCCTACCGGAGGCTCTGCCAATACTGGCAGCAGAAGACAAGCGAGGACAGCGAGTAACTGAAAATCAGTACACACCATATAATATCTGTTAAACACCAGTAGACACTGTATAGGGTTCAAAAATCGAAACATCCACATACGGTCTAAAATAAGGCTCTATTTTTCATCAAATCACTTATAGTTTTTAAAGAAATACCATACTTACTTTTCAATAAAGTGACATTAATTGTCACTTTGATCGTTCATTTCACTGAATATTTGATCGTTCAATGAAATTGTGGAAACACATGGGAATATATTTCCATAACAAATATTTATGTTTAGCAGTTCGTTTTTTTAACAAACTACAATAATTAGAAACATTGATGAAAATAAAGTAAAGAATTTTCTACAAGCAGGCATTTTATATGGAGGTAGGAAAGCGAGGAATTTATAGAACACGATCAAGGGTTTACGACGAATCTATACGAGATATTGTATTAATTTAGACACTGACGACATTTCAACACGTGGTGATGATGAGCATACGGAATGGTGGGCAAAAATGACTTTTGAAAGTTAAAACACTTTGACCATAAATTTAAACAATATTAATGCTATATATAACACACACACACACACACACACACACACACACACACACACACACACAGATGTATGATAGATACTACATAGTTGTTTTGAGTTGAATCCCGTGTAATAATTGATACTGCTACCACAGTGGCGTTCCTCAGCGTTCGGTAGTCTCCTTTACCTTCGAATCTACCGAAATATTCCAGAAACACCTTCGAGAACCGTAATAAAGCGCCACACGGTATCCCACCCGAAACAACATATCAAGGTACACACACACACAGAGCTGAAGTTACTGAAAACTGTTTCTACTCAAAAACAGCGTCCTGATTCGAAAAATTAGTGCCACAAAAAATGTGCAAGAAATCTAGCGAAAAATACAAAACTAACGTGAATATAAAATACCACCGATTCCTTAAAAAATTTCATTTGATTCTGTGTGCGCCGCGCTCGCCTGTGTGTCCATTTTAGAGTTTTATAAAAATCCATTTAGTAAATTATTGCATAAGAATAATAAAAATTCAAGGAATAATTCACATGGAATTATTATAGTTTATTCTACCCAAGTAATTAAGACTAAGTAATTCGCTACGTATGCAGACTTATCCTTGGCTAAGCATGCTAAATTAATGCTAACATATATTCTGTCCTAGATTGTCTGA
Organism: Magicicada septendecula; assembly: GCA_034769895.1. NCBI lineage: Eukaryota > Metazoa > Arthropoda > Insecta > Hemiptera > Cicadidae > Magicicada > Magicicada septendecula. The sequence continues at coordinate 56,480 of JAWRYS010000616.1, read as the reverse complement.
TACTCTCATTAAATTCTGTAATTCTGAGACCATTATCATTATTTTTTAGATCACAAAATATTACGCATACAATTTGTTTAAAAGAATCTGAAAAAGTTAAGTTATATTAATAAAAGACATTAAAAAGTAAAGAATGTGTAAAATTAATACTTTGGAGATTAAAACTTCAACAGTTGCATATATAGTTATATATAAAATGCATGCACTCATAAATAGGGTTACTTGAATTGCGGCATAATTTTAAAATGTGTGAATGGCCCTCGTTGTATCTGTGTCTGTGAGTCTGACTTGAGTTTGACATGACTGGTATGATGGTTATATTATGATAAACTTGGTTGGGATGGCTATGCCAATACTGACCACGGCTAACAGTCAACGTATGTAATATAAGTTAAGTCTAAACAAATAAGATTTTTCTACAGCAAAAATACAACTTTTGTAAAGAAAAATAATTTTACTAAAGTAAAATACAACTTTTGTAAAAGTCGATATAAACCGAATAAAATAAATCGTAGTTCTAATGAATACTTACATGCATAGTGTATGTCTGTTACTTTATTATGATTACTAAATAAGTGTATTAATTTATTTACTTGTTATCCAAACCTCCTTATGCACACCTCGTATTCTGTATATGACAAAAAGTAGGCCTATACTTTAAAATTTATCAAAAAATATTGGATAAACATTACAACCTAAATATTTTGTGTTATGTAACAACTTAGTTAAATGACTTTTACAAGTAATGATAACCGAAATAGTTACCTCCGTTCCTCTTTACTTAAAAATATTTGAATAAATAATTAATCATATCATCATAAAAAGCAAAAGTTACGGTAAGTCAGTTAGTTTCGTTACCTTCGCGTAGCACTACAACCAACTGTAATATGGAGGTAAGTGAAAGGTAGCCTAACTAAAGTTAAGATATTCTATTCTACTGTACACAAACCGGTGTAGTTACGTATGGTTGTACGTCCTAAGTGTTGTCAAAAGATGTAAGACTTACATCAGTAAGTCAGTTACATGCACTTGAAATGAAATAATCGCGAAAACTGAAGGAGGTAACAATGATGGACCAGAAGAGAACAATGATGATATAAGGAAGAGTTCAAGATTAAGCCCATTGTAACTGAAGAAACTGTATTGTAACTGAATACACTAACAAAGAATTGCTAAGTTGACGGAGACAGGTAAAAACAATAAACGAAAACCTACCAGTGAAGAACATACGTGAAACAAGAATACAACAGAAGAAAGATAGGGTAAGGCCTAGGGGAGCCAGGGTCGAGACATTCACAAAAGTAAAATTGAGAAGGGTAAGTCGATAACTACTTTGATGACGTAAGCAACGTCCTCAGAATTTACAACCCGGGCAGACCACGTATGAAAGATGCATCAAAGTAACTGACTACCAAAGTAATTGAGGTTTTTTTGTCTTCTCAGGAAAAACCGCAGCTTCGGAAGACAGAAGAAAAAGGTGGTCAGAACAACGAGTAAGGTCCAAGGCCTGAAGAAGAAGACGGTAACAAAGGCAAGTCTTTCGACCGAGAAATGGTTAACGTTGTGACTACGGCAGAAAATATATTCAGCCCAACACCGAAAATAGATCGGGTTATAATAATAATATAATTAATTATAAAATAGTACACATCATATGGTATTGTTACTATACATATGTGTTATTAATATTATTAATATTATTTGTAGTATGTACATAGTGCACAATATTATTTCAGTACGCACAATTAGCCGCATTCAATTAACTTAAAAAGTATGATTTTAATTAAATTAAGTAAGAAAAAGTAAACAGTAGTACTTTTTCTCACAATAAGTTTGATTGTTTAAACATGTTACTGCTACACGAATTAACTTGAAATCTGGTTACTATATAAATATTACAATATGAATTATATAATAAAGCACAATTCATTTATTGATAACTATTACGGCAGTACGACTGCGCTGTATAGTAAATTGTTACATCGCTGCTGTGTCCGCGTTGAAACGTAACGCTCAGTTTTTGTGTATTGGTGTGTCACTTACCTTAGCCATGTGGACGGTGAGTGTGCAAACACCTGTTTGAATGATGTTTACAACCGGCCACAACCGTATATATAGTAACAAGTGGATGATAAGGGGAGACGTATATGCGTTGCGTCATCGCGCCTTCGTGACGAGCACTTGACCACGTTCACATACAAAAATTAAACACATTTAATTGCGTTCCAATCACAGATCTCCATTGTGCGAACGGCGCGCACAAAAGCAACGCTTTGTGCTGTGTTTCGTCTCATTTGCATACAGAGCATGTAGAAAACCTGTCGATCGACCGGCCCGGCGTATCTCTCCGCTCTCGAATCGTAAAAGCTCAACGGAACCACTTCCGGATCGCTCCGTAATCGATTAATCTGCCCAGATTTAGTAACTGACCTTACTCACACCGTACAGTGTTGTAGGTGGAATTTACTTTGACGAACGGAATGCTCAGAAACTTGATTTAAAACACGAACGTTATTATCGTCTACCCATTACTTTATCTCGTATGGTGCGATTGCTTACATTTTAACTTCTGAAAAGAAATAATTTGTTTCATATTTTATAATGACTTATTTCAAATTGTGCCTAGTCTTGACTTGAAAATGGTTACATTTTTCCTGTGACCTACTAAATTATTCTACTATGCAGTAGTAAACCACTAAACGTTATTTGCTGCACTTAACAAAGATGTCTGAAACAAAAAATAAAACTGGTGCACAAAATGGGAGACGAGTTAATAGAAAAGTAGTCATTAACTCAATACACACACAGTGTAAAGAACTAAATTTGTCTTTTAAATTGTACGCGTAAAAAGGATGTTTCATCTCAACGTCAACATCCTCTTCCTTCTGTGCATTGTTTTTGTCCTTAGTAAATGTGAATGTAGTTAATACATTCTGACACCGTACATTTACCGCGTCAGCCTAAAAACAATTTATAATAAAAATAGTCTTATCATGAATCACCGAAGTAACTTGTAGTATTAGACAGACAAACTTATGTCATACAGCGACATACGTGGACGTCAGTGTGCCCAGCCTTTAAAAAAAAAAGAAAAAATAATTTCATAATAACTTTGAAATTACTTTAACGCGAAAAATTAATAAATGCAGAACAGTAAAAATGAATAATCTTACATACCTGAAAACAAGAAAATAATAGTTCACAAAAGACTAAATTTTGTTCACTTTTTCGATTAACTCTACAAGCATAAATAATACATATAATACATCCATCTGAAATAATACAATACCATGGAATTCATTAAAAACACATAAAAGGTAAGGTTAATTAAATACGACATAAACTCTAAAGAAAGGATTTCACATCCTACTTTCACACGGTTTAGACTTCACCTCTATTAGTTCAAATGGCAGTAACGTGGACAACTCTGGTTTCGGTCTCATTTGACTTTAATCGCATAAGTTTAAGTTATTAGTCCAGCATGGTCTAAACTGAGAAACACTTGATCATAATGTCGGCTATAATTAAAACCAATTGAAAAGCTGAAGAAAGTTAAGAATGGTAAAGCACACCACACATACTAATTTGAATGTGTAAATAATATGTAGTGGAAACCCAAGTAAATTCAAAGTTTAAGAGTTCAGACATACATACATTGTGGTAATGGACATGGTGATTAATGAATCTAGTGTTTGGTTATGTAGACGTAACAATGGTTTTGTTAAGCAATTCTTGCCCTGATCTACTAGCAATAAGGAGGATCATTCCAAACCATAATAAAATATTTGTACAGCATAGAAGGCTTATTGTACTAAGAATACGTCTCAACATAATACAGTCTTTACTCGAAAATAAGTTCCCCTTTTTTATTCTAAACTCTTACAGCGTCTGAGACCAGAGTTGAGTCCAATATACAGTGTACAGTATAATATACAGAGACAGGAATTAAATATGTGAATATAGAGTCTAATTGGTAATATTACCAATATTAATTAAAATAGATTGTCTTACAGCACAATCTCGCATTAAATTGTCTAGCATTCTGGTACCAGTGCTAATAATAGTATTTTAGGTCAATAATATAACACTAAAATCTGGAGAAGCTGGATTTATTAAAAAATGTTTTCCAAAATACAGAGGGCGTCATATAATTGAAGGGTATTATCGTCAAGTAAATACTTCATTTGACAGTCTGTCGCAAATCTCCTGGAATTTCTCAACATTGCTTTCCTACTTACTAGACACAGCATTATCATTATGTGAATCTTTGTAACGACTTCTCTATCCAATAGTCATATTAACATTTCTGGCTTTTGTAAACAAACCTTTCATCCTTCGTACTGCTGAATGCTGGTTTAGATTTCTGCAGCGTTTTTTTAAATCCACGAGCTTGGCATTTCTTGATTATCAATTTATAGGATAATTATATAAGCCTCACACAAAAAAAGTCAACAATAATTCTAAATCCTTTGCTTGTATTCTTCTATTTACTGTTACATTAATATAATTTTTTTATGTTCGTCACATACATAATATTTTTGTGTTAATGTCGTATCTGTGAGAGCATTACGCACTTTACCATCGAGATACAAAAGAGATTAAACTGTCTTTTAACTTAACATTATAATACTTAAATTTGATTATATGCACGTTTTTCGACTTTTTAACATTTAAAATGTTTATAAGGACGTGTCGCACATTTGCGGCCGATCGCTGGTGCCTGATCGAAAATGGGAACCGGTGAGTTTCCATAGAAACTACTTCTTTGTTGTCAATAACGTAGTACACATATAAAACTTCGCTTATGAATGCGACTAAATTTAATTTATAATCTGTACATTGGTAAATGAAGAATGAATTCATTGATTGGTGAATGAACATAAATATATATATATATTTTTTTTTAGATTTATTGAAGCATTTTCAATGCCCTTCTCCGGGCATTGCATTTGTGCAATGCCTGTATGTTTTTCTTCTTGTTTGGCTTTGTTGAAAACTTATCAACCCCAGTTTTTGTTGGAACAGTTTCCATCTTCTAGACTCCTGCCTTCCATTCCATAAGACACTTACGTATGTTTAATAATAATAAAATAAAGTTCATTACTGTTACTTTTCTATTTTTTAAATATTAAAATATTTAACAATATTTATTAGAAAAGTAAATATATGTATTAATATAATGGATTCATACGTAAACGCATTTATAAAATAATCATTTTCCTGTCATTTTTAACACTGACTCAACTTCAAAAATTTTAATGCTTCGGAAAGTGACCAAAAAACTAAAAAATAAATAAATAAAACGATGCTAACATCTAGAAAGAATCTGAGTTACAGAAATACAGTAATAAATAAGAATGCTTTAAACGGAACACAACTAATTTTAAAATTATTTCCGAAAATAATTTAAAAAGTAAACATTTAACAGTTTAGACTTTACATCCATTGCGTTGAAAACAGAATATAATTATATGCAAATATTTATTATTCAATGTTCATTACATACTCGAGTTTTATAGATTCAGAATAAAAACTGAAATATTATTCAGATTGTAGGAAAGATCGCGCACAAATTACAAGAGTGTAAGTAATATTTATTTTTTATTTTATTTATTTTTTGCTACCTATGAAAGTCTGCGCCAGTGTACGAAGTTCCTCCTTCTTCCAGAAAACCGTGCTTTCTCATCCTTCTTTTGGTGGAAATCCATTGTAATGTCTTCTTTTGTCTATATCTTTTATTTTTGTTCTTTGTGCTGTCGAATCATGTTAATCTCTTCATCTGACCTTTCTATTTCAGCAATGCCTAATTTCAATATTCTCTAACAAAACTTGTCTCGGATATTTTATTTCTGCCATCGTAATTTGTTTCAAAGCATGATTCACATGCCCCATATTTTGGGTCCACGTATTCGATTTGTGTCTCGAGGCTCCTCTCAATCTCACTCATAAGCCCAAAAAATCAAATTCAACGAAGAAAATTTGCCTTTCTTCCATTATTTATATTATGTCCTTTTCTTCAGCACAATATCGTTTATTCTTTGAAGCATTTTGATCAACAGAATAAAATATATAATTGAAAAAGTATCACGTTGACGCAAGTAAGGCAGTTCAAAATGCGACAGATTAATTAATCTGTGGTAAAACGGTATACATGACCAGGCACCATAATATGTTCATGTGTCATCAGTGTTATGATATACGTATAAATATGAAACCATTTTAGTGAAGCTAAAGCCGCTTAAGTAAGAAATAGTCGTACTAAAGTGAAAACATAAAAATCTTAAACTATACGGGATTTCCTCATACACTCGTGTATAGAATTACGTTCATCTCTTGTTATGTAACAATGTTGTTGTCTTAATACTACACAATTGTCCAACATTGGCTCGTAAAGATTATAAGCGTGCACTTTACGTGTGGGATCGTTAAAGCATATAGCGTACATAATTTACAATCCTGATGTAAGTTATCTAATTTAAATTGCATGTTTCCTTTCTCTTTAACGGACGACACCAAAATGTAACTTCGTTAACGAGCATGAACCGAAGAAGCGATCGAGGTCACTCAAAAAACAAATATGTGCCGAGATATAACTATATTTGGCAAAACTTCATTAATGAGTTGGCTGCTTGTATCAGACACGATTCTCCCTCCGTTGCAGTGATAGTCCCAGAGAGTCGTATTTGTTGGTAGGCCTCTATAGTGCGCTAGGTAGGAGAGTAAACTTTATATTACAGAAAAAATATAAGCCTATATGTAGTGCACTAGGTAGGAGAGTAAACTTTAACATTACAGACAAAAATATATATATGTATTTAAAATGTATAATTAAAAGTTTGTATTGTAATATGCTTAAAAATTATTAATCATCAAAGCTTTTGTGCTTAAAAATAAATATGCAAAATTCTTCTTTAACACAAGATAGGAAAATTATTACTTCGGTGAAGATAACGTGTTTTCTGGATATCGTAATTGCCCGACCGCAATAACTAGAAGTAGAATCTGAGAAAAGTAATTAAACTACAGAATGAGATAAGACAAATGAATTCGCTATGCATTTAAAAATATGAACAAGCATACAAAACCTACAGAAAGGCTATAGTCATGGAAAAGGAAGGAGACGTCCCTCTTTTTATTTGTACATTTTGCATTAAGATTGCGCCAAAAAGGCTGCAGGCTGTTCATTACAAGCTCATATTATCTCACTCGTGTTTACTGCTCTTGTATTTATGTCGCACGTAACAAGATGTTATCTAATTAATGTAACGTGTAACGTAAATGTACAACATTACAACATGAAGCCCGTAATCACTTTCAAATGTTTCCCAATATATTGGCAAGATTTGTTAACGACGGCAAGATTCACCAGGGTCTGGTAACGAGATCCATCTTACCTGATTCACTGACCAGATTAAGATCAACAGGGAATGCGGTCACTCTTCTTTACCGGCGCATCAAGGGCAGTCAGCTACGTTTGGCAACACTCGGTTTTTGCACTTTCGTAACCTTTCTCCAAACGGACTCAAAGTGGCCACTCACTCGCTGCTGGGAACGTCTCTCTGAAGAGAGATGAGACACGAACCGAACAATTATTATACAACGTAATTCCAGCGGTTAACGTAAATGTAAGATCTTGTTCGTGTGTGTAGGGTGTGGGAAAATGTGTTTTCCTCGGTCGACATTAGTTGCAGCAAGATACACGCCATTTCGTTGCTGTGCAAAATAATTCGGTTGCAGCCTTCGGTCTCATTCATAAACTAAAGATTTCGTATACACTTCAAGCGAACGAATTTATTATTTTACTGAAAGTCTAAAAACTCGAAATAAGTCCAAATAAATTTTTGCTTCGCATCAGAAATATGGCCGCTTAAACATGTATATAAAAAACTTTTAAAAATAAGATGATTTTCTCGCAATTTAAAATTGTGCTAAACATGAATTTATATAGTATAAATAGTTTTGAATGAATATTTGCAGCATTGTCTCAATATGTACTGTGTGTGTTTTAACAGGATTCGTAACTCATTTTGTAAACAATCTTTGCACGCAATACCAGTAAGGCAATCTTGAATAAAAAATGGTACAATTAATTGGTCCTCAATTACAACACACCATACGTTTAACGATAACCGGTTTCAAAAAGCTGATCCTATTATTTCATTTATACTTCCAATTGTCCACCTGTGACTATTTTTCAAATATTGTGTTCCGTTTCTAGCAAAAATAGATTCATAAGGTAATAAACACAATTAACAACATTTCAATTTTCTTTTACCCATTGGCAAAAAAAAAATCTTAACTCACAGTCACATAGCTGAAGATGACAGAATAGTATGCAGATGAGTTCTCCAGACTTTAGTACGAGATATACCTGCACGTTGTAAAATGTTTCTAGTGCAAAGTTGAGGCCTGTATCATTGCGCCGTACCATTTGAATAATATTTTCTTATTCAGCTACTGGCTTTCTACAGAGTGTTCAATATAACAAGTAGTTGCTTGAAACGACCCGTCAGTTTGTAAATTATGAAATACCATGGAAAATGTTTTGTGATGAGGTACCCTTCTGATCGGAAATCTTCGTTAATATTCATATTTTGCAGCCCGGGAATTTCCATTATTAAAAACCGTAACGAAAACAATATGTGCACACTCATGATTTAAATTGCAATGGCATCTCGACATTATGTTTCAAAACACACACACACACACACACACACACATACTATAGATCCCAGCTTCCAGGCTAGTTATGATATTTTCGCGTTCCCGCTGCTTGGAAACTCAATCATGTAGCATACACAGATCTTGGCCGAACTACAGAACGGAAAATTTGAAGAGCACCTCGGCTGAGCTGTGGTATGGTATCGCATTTCCGCTACATTGATTCCTAAGCCTACTTGCGAAAGCCTCGCGGTCCCCGATATTTTGCCGAGAGGTATGTGGGGCCTATCGCCTACGCTTTAAGCTTCCCTGGATTGAATCCAGAAGAAACCAATGAGTCTCAGGCAGTCGTGCCAACTATCACCCAGAAATTACAACTACCTCCTTTAGTCGCATCGTCTAAGTTGTCATCTGGCCTTTGACATTCTATCGGCTGTGCCCTATGTTTATGAAAATTGCCGACTTCACCTCCGGTACCTCCCATGGTACCCGCGACTAACGTTCAAGGGACGTCAATAAGTCGTTGGGGGCTCCCAGCAATCCAAACGCGAAATAAACGTTTTCAGCCTTCACCGAATAACAGAAGGGAGAAGGGACCTACTTCCTTGTGACGTATGTGCTCCACATAACCGAACACCATGCACAATTGCGGTGCTAGGACATTCATCAGTGAGTATGAAGGTATACATCGTTGTTGACAGAGAAGAACAGGATCCCTCAGAAGTTATCATATCCCGGGGATAGTCAGGTACTAATTGGACAGCGGAGAGGAGTATATACTATGCTGTTGCCGAAGCAAATTGGATCAGTTGATTGCTCTGATTTCCAGAACAATCTACTATGTTTCCCTCCTTTTGTTCTCTGTGCGTTGATCAAGAAAATATTCTAGTGTAGCAAGCTTTGCTCTTGCCTAGCCCAACCAGTAGCAAGGTTGTTAACAAGTCATCTGACGGTGTTAACCGGTACTGCTGGCTATCGGTTCGCCGTACCGAGATAGATAGCGACACGTGGATTAGTGGGCTGTGCACCTACTTAGGAGTGTCGTCCATGGCTCCTGTGTGGTTCGTACCTTCGGACTTTCCAGGTTGCGTGTGCCGTTCTCAGAAAATCACAACGGTCTGCCCAAATTCCCGGCTTGTGTTGTGTCGTGAGTTTATTGCTCAACCGACTGACTGTTATACTGAAGTCCAGTGTTGTGTTGCGCTCTCGTTTTTGTTGGCGCTCCTGTCTGGTGGACCTGTTCTTCTGAATTCTGATGAGCCAATGTCTATTTTATTGTGTTCTTGCCGCTTTGGCCTTGCAAATTTTGGCAAGTCCGCTGGTACTTAGGTGTTAATTTAAGTGATAGGTCTCTACCGGTGCATCCGACAATTTTTCTGCTTAAGGGTAGTGTGATCCTCAAATGAGTGTGGCACAACCCACTGTGGCCAGACTTCGGCCTGATGTTGAAAAAGATTTTAATCGTGGCTGGCATACTGGACATTCCGCGTGAGAGTGGCCAGCAGTCTTTCTTCGGAAAGAGCAATTACCACTAGAGTACCTCAGAGAAACGTCTTAAGTCTCATTGTTTCCTTTGTATACGTGAATGACGTGCCCAAGTTCCTTGAAAACCGGTTGGCCATGTTCGCCGACCACAAGGAAGTGTATACTGTCGATCGTAGTGCTAAAATGGCCGTTATCTGACTCCAGGAACAGCTGAACGCATACCTCGAGTGAGCGGAGAAATGGAGGGTCTCCATTAATGCGACCAAGAACACACAGTTGTAAACTTTTTCAGATGCAGAAAGCTCTATCCTAGACTTTACATAGGCGATACTCGACTCCCCCTGGTATCCTGATGTGAAGTATCACTAGGGCAGACATCACACCTTAAGGGCGCATTCCGAACAAGAAACCCTCAAAACAGCCGTTGTTTTTATCACCTTCGTCCCCTGCTTTACATCGACGCAATGTCCCAACGCCTAGACAAATTAGGCGATCCCAGAATGAAGCTACTTGGCAAAGTTTCAATCTCTCATGGACCGAGGTTAGCGCCGAGCCTTAAAGTTCATTACGTTACTTCTAACCACACTAATCGCACCGCCCTAGGTGTCCGTTTCCTGAACGCCATCATACGAACATACATACATTTGCTATAAAATTCTACCGCTCCTGTGCTCGCTTCTAGGGCAACCCTCTCGTCAGCGCCCTCGGTCAGCACCAGTCTGTGCCATATGAGCCTTGGACTGGCCCCTGTCATCGCTCATCCTGAATTAGACAATGTAGAATTGAAACCTCACGGCCTGTAGTAGGTTACACCGAACTGTCACAAGTTTATACTTGACCCCTCGGCGGGAGCTCATCTGAAGCTCAGAACGCGGCAGAATCGCAGACGACGGGCTTTCTCGTTGCCTTACGCAGCCCCTGGACTTCCATAATTAGACAACGGGATGAAGTTAGCGATCAATCATTTGTAACGGCAATGCTCTAATGTTACGAAACAACGCTACTGTTTCATACGTAAAGTTTATTTAGTTTTCAAAATTTTAGAGTTTTAAAGTTAACATTATAAATTAAATTTGTGAATTACTTCACAAGCTTATACTTTTACCTAAATCAAATCACATTTTTTCTAATTATCTTTTTAAAATTATTTGTAAATCAGAAACTTTTAACGGAATTTCCGAAATTGTTAAACGCGTGAGCAACTGAAAGAAGAGTATTACTAAGAAAATGTTGGGAAACTTAAAAACTGCCGTGAAAGACTTAGATATTCACAATAAGACTAAAGACGCTTTCCCCAAAAGTTGTTAAAATAAAAAAAGCATTCAACATCATCATCATGGTGCTACAAGTCACTGCTGAGTCTTGACCTCCAGAAGCCTTATCCGACGGTCCCGATTTGTCGCGACAGCTCTCCAGTCCCTACTAAGTCCAAATGGTTTGGCGTCATCGTTTACATAGAAAAAAACGGAAAAAGAAAACATTAGTTTACTTATACTGTATTATACATATTGTTACGAGAAGCGTACCGAACAATCCAGAACATTCTCCACTCCTCCCGTCCAGTGTGGCTTGTGTTGTGTCATTCACGTAGGTGGTTCTAGTGAGTTCCAGGAACACTTGAGATAGGCATTAAGCCGCTGGCTAGCCCAGAAAAAATAGGAAGTTTTAAGGAAAAAATTAGATAAAAGCTAATTTTTTGTACATATGGTCGTTGAACCGTAAATTATACAAAACCAATGAGTCTACCACTTAAAAGTGTCTAGGGGTGGTTTTACAGGGGTTGAAATGGGCGTAAAAACGATTTTTCGCATATAACTAAAAAACGAAGTATTTTATCAAAAAATGTTACAAATAAAAGTTGTACCTCAAAAAATTCCCTATATTTTGGTGGGTGTCACATTCCTGTATGTCAAAGATTGTTTGAATAGGTGACATTTAAATCTTAGAGTATACTGTATTTTTTGTATTTTGTGTGTATTCCATGTGAATGATCGTTTGTTTTTTTTTTTAAAGGATGAATATTTACAAAAAAGTGAAAAAACAGATTTTTGATAAGTTCACATAATTTATTATTCCAGGTGAAATATTTTGAAAAAGTATCTTTCGATATTTACAAAATTGTAATGATAATAACAACATTGTAAGAATAATATATAAAGGATCGCAAAATGAAACAAAATTTTTATAAATAAAACGTTTGAATAAAAAAAAAGCAAATGCAATAATTTTATTGAATTTAAAATCTAAAAATGTTTACTGAACTTAATGACTAAAATTAAAATGATGTAAAAATACAAAAAAATTAATCTTGAACTGTACACAATAGTCATTAAAAAAAAATTAATTACATAATTAAACACATATAATAAAATGTCAAAATCAGAAAGCTATCAGTTTATGAAATCAAATATGTGAATTACACAAAAGGAAGGTAGAATCAACACAAAACATTTACAAAAACAAACACTTAAGATAAAGTAAAATTTTTACAACTGAATAAATAATTTGTTCAGAAATATCAGATGATAAATTTAAATTGAATTAAATGGAAATTATTTAAAAATAATACAATAAAAATGTTACAATAAAATTATACACTAATTTTTAAAAATATGATTTTCCTTTTGTAAGTCTTTTTATAATAAAAATTTAAGTCGCAAAAAGTCTTCAATGTCACTGTTTTCATTGACATTTGTTTCTTCAAGATCGTCAATAAGAAATTCACATTCATTTTCATCATTAATATTACAACTGGCGTTTCACAATTCTGACACGTTGATCCTTAGCAATTTTTACACATAACTGTGCATTGCAATCCAGATTTTAGGCAGCGACAACGAAAAGTAGAGCAGTCAGTCGTGCAGCCACAGGAAATTAAATTCAAAATTGATTCAGGAGCTGGTTCTAATGTAGTCTTAACGGGCTGCAAAACATTATTTTTCTTTTCCCATTCCCATTCCTCTAGACTTTTATGGTTGCCTAGCCATTTCTAAACTTGGTAGTAAACTCTAAAGGAACTGTAGCTGCTGAAAATGGAGGTAACAGCTCTAATTTGGCAGATGCCTTTTTGAGAGATTTCTGAAACATCTGAAATCTGTACTCGTCTAGTGTTTGCCTTTTATCTTTCGAACCTTACAGCTTTTTCTACTTCATTTTTATTTGAATTCACAGTATTAAACACTGCTACAGCATTGTCCAAATATCTGTTACACCCCAATAGATTCAGTAATCGTTTTTTACCTTTCCCATGAACTGAACTAGTCGCGTCACAACCACTAAAACCATGTGCTAGAAGGATGAAACTTTTTACATTTGTGAACCGTATTTGCAAATTTTGCGAGGAAAATAATTTTGTTTTAATTTGGCGACATTTGATTTCAAGAAAAATATATCTTTGTCTGCTAGACTTAAAGCTATCAAAAGTACAAGGAAATCAATATCTTGGCCAACAATTTTCACTTGCAAGTTCTGAGACTTCTGAATGGCAGTTTGCATAATCAGTGTATCTGCGTTGTCGGATGACTGTCGTGCTTCAAACTTTGGTTCTTAGAATTTTTTTCAACATTTCAACGAGTTATTTTTATTTTCACTATTATCTAAAAACTTTTCTTAGCCGACAGACAGGAGGGTTACATCCGTTATGCTGAACTATGGACTGATGTTCGCGTATCGACGTTGCTGTTCAGATGTTTTTTGTACTGTCAGGATAATGATATTCATCAAAGACGATTACTGCAGACTTAAAAGTACGCGAAACATATTGCACGTACATATCGCATACTTCTTTATAATTACTGCATTTTTTTAAATTCCAGTGTTCGCGAAAAGAGACATTGGGTACGGTGAAATTTCAAATTTAAAATACTCTGATATATCATCGCTCGGTTCTCTGCACAACTGCATTCTTTGATAGAGAACCAAAGGATCCATAGTAATACCCTTTTCACGTACCGTTATAGAGAAATTAACGGCACTCAGAGGACGTACTCTGTTTTCACGTTTTAAGACAATGTCCTATACAATTTCCCAGACAATTTTTTCATATCTTTTTCACCGATTTCCATTGATTTATGACAATTAATAGCATCATTTCCAATAATTCCAGTACCGAGTGACGTAATGATTTGGATTTCTGAAAACGGATTGTGATTAATAAGCCAATCATACAACTTATTGACATCTGAATCATTTCTTGCAATTCGAGTTTCTCTTAACTCAACATGTTGTTCAGATGTGAAAAATGTAGTGATGCAAAAATTTACAAGTTCTTAACAAATAGGTGGTAGGGGCCTTCGTGACGTTCACTGCTAGGGAAGGGAATTAGTGGCACCTTCCTACTAAACAAAGTAAAAATATTTTTAATTTACTTTTACAATACTTAGGTCATTTGGTCTGCATTACATAGTTCCTTTCTGTACGTCATTGTATAGAAGTTACTAAAAATGTGAAACGCTATTTTATTTGTTACTTTTTTTGACGAAATTCTTCATTTGCATCAGAAAAAACAAAACACAAATTTTTACATATTTCAATATGGGTAAAATCGCCCTGAGACAATATTTTAAGTTAAATATTGACCGACCGGTTTGGTCTAGTGGTTAGGGCGCTGGCTTCTAGACCAAGAGGTTCAGGGTTTGATTCCCGGTAAGGTCTGGCATTTGTTCATCATTCAAGTCATTCCCATCTCATTATCTAGCCTACCCATAAGCTTCGGGTTATGTAGGCATCATCCTCTAAAAAAAAAAAAACAAAAAAAAAAACGATTATTCACATGGAATACACACAAAATAAAAGAAATTCAGTATACTCTTAAGTTTTAAATGTGACCTATTCAAACAATCTTTGACATACAGGAATGTGACACCCACCAAATTATAGGGACTTTTGTGAGCTACAACTTTTATGTGAAACATTTTTTGATAAAATACTTCATTATTTAGTTATATGAGAAAAATCGTTTTCACCCCTTTCAACCCCTGTAAAACCACCCCTAGACACTTTTAAGTGGTAGACTCATTGGTTTTGTATAATTTATGGTTCAAGGACTAAGTTATATGTACAAAAAATTTGCATTTATCTAATTTTTTCCTTTAAAGTCAAATTGTTTGACTATTTTTCCTGGGCTAGGCGTGCAGTAAGGAGGCAAAGCTGTACTGCACCTCTGCGGGGCCTATATAAAGCCATAGCAGCCGGATTGTCAGTCGAGTTACGTGAGCGATTTTCGCTAGTGCGGATTGAGTGTTGTCGAAGTGAAGTAGTATTGTGTTAATAATTGTGTGAAACTCTATTAACAGACACTGTTATTGCGTGTGGACAAATCTAACTGGAAATATTGAAGAGTTAATTATAAACTGTTTTATTGTGATAATTAAAGCTGGTGATTAGTGACGTAACGAGTGTCTTGTATTTTGTTTTCCACTGTACCATACGACGATAAGTAGACCGTCGCAACAATATATTTCGATTACAAAAATCGTTTGAATCCGTAACTAAAATGCTCAAATCATAACTTACATTTTTCAATTACCAGCGCACATATGGCGGAACATAACTAAACTAAGGATTCAGATCCAAGTTCTAGAATGACTGACTATATGAAAGCTGTTGTTAAGTGATACGAATCTCCTGGTTTCTGTGCAGAATCTTCATCATTTGTGATACCCAAAAGAAGAAATGTGCGTGTAGTCGCACTATCTGAATGGCCAGTCCGCAAATGTTTAATAGTAAATTACATTTTAACAAGCACAAATATAACATAAACTTTTAAATAATTTAAACTGATTTCCACAAAAGAAGAGTAGTTCGCTTCACAATTCGTTCGTACCGTTTATGACAAAATGTCAAACGTGATCACAAAAACGTCTGATTAAAGTTCATAGAACACATGATTTGTTGGATGTTGCTTTAGTCTGACTTAAGCTGACTAGGTCAATGGCTGCTTTGAGTCAGTATGTCTTATTAATGGACGGTAATTATAGAACACACGCGTATGGTGTGAATGCTGCGAGACGATGGCAGGTGGTGTTAGTTTAGATATATGAATGTATTTAATTACAGTACTCCTCACAACGTTGTAATTATCTACTTTGTTACTACACGTGTAAGACTCACACGTACAGCTGCTATAATTATAGTTTAAAACATCCTTGTTACCTACAAGAAGAGATTTTAGTTCATATTTATTTGACGGGTGTTGTTATTGATAAACTATTAAAATAATGAATCTGTTATTCTTATGTGCTTAGTATTCAATTCTGCTTCAGGAGCTTGGTATTTTAGCGAGGATGACTACTGGCTACCAGTCTAGGTTACATATATTTGGTACAAGTTCAGGTACTGTAGTGCCATATTGGCGAGATGGCTTTATTAGTTATCAAGTCGACTCAAGTTACAATTAGTTCCTGGAACAGCATCATAAGGTAACAATGACCGGCTGACTCTCACACTAACATACTTGTAAGTGTTTTAGGTACTCACCTGCCTCTCTTATGATAGACCAAAACGGAGATTATTGTTATGGTTTTTGTAAATTATTATTAGTGACAATAATTGTAATAATAATATTTTTTAACAAAGGAAACTGTGAAAAACTAATGTTCGCCGTAGGAAGGTCCACATTCTGACAGACCTTTGTGGGACTCGCACCCACCAAAATCAAACCCTTTTTTCCCATGGCATGGATCCACCTCGTGACTCAGCTTCCGCAATGCCTCAGGGTGTTGCAATTTGTTCTTCGTCCATGTTACACTCATCTGTTTTAAACATTCAGCGAGTCCACATCATCTGCTTTCTGCTATTCTGTAAGCGGCCCTAGCAAGATAATTTTGTCTTCCTTCTTTTGCCTTAGGACCTTCTCTACGTAGGCTGCTACCTAATTCCAGTGTTGTTCGCTCTTCAGCTTCGGTCCAATATATTGTCGGGCGTGATCTACCCCACTGCATTATTCAGGGTTTGCATCTCCGTTTATCAAAGGTGAAAAACGTGTGGAACAAAAATAATAATAATAATAACAACAACAACAATAATAATAATAGTTATTATTATTATTATTATTGCCGCTAACATAATAGCAGAAAACAGGTAACGTGTACCTGCTGAAGGTTTACAACAGATGAAGGTCCACAGGACGAAGTACAAATGGCACCACCTTGAAGTATTGCGAAAGCTGAGTCGTAAGGTGGATCCATGCCGTGGACAATAGGGTTCAAGGTTTTGGTGGGTGCAAGTCCCACACACCGTAGGAGTGTGGATCCTTCTGCGGCGAACATTAGTTTTCCACAGTCTCCCTCGTAAAAAAAAAAAATTATTGTTATTATTATTATTATTAATCTTACTAACATGGTCGTCATCATCATCATCATCATTATATTTAATAAACAGATTTTGTTTTCTTAGTTAATTATCTGCTGCAAAAAGAAATATGCACTTTGTATAAAGAAATGACAGTCCTAACTTTGAAAATTTATAATTTTACATCTGAGATAAAAAATAAGCCTACACTATTAAAACCCACATACTTTTCTCTCATGGGCTGTGCAGTTTCATACTTGTTTCCATTTTTCATTAATTTACAGTTATACGTCAGAAGACTGTTGTCGCTGTTCTAACGTAAGCATCGGCTTTAACTGTTATGAAAAAAGTAGACGTCAGAATAATGTGTGTGTCAAATCGCTGTGTAAATGCTGTTTGCCGTTGTGTTCTACGCATTATTTCAAATTTGTATTCTTCGTATTTAATCTTTTAGACATTACATTTTTTTAACGTCTGCTATTGCACTTTAACTTTTAAAGTTATTTTACTTTTTGCACCATAATTGCCAAAATTGTGTATCATTGCCTGTTAATACACTAAAAATTTAGAAAAAATGTATATCTAATTTATACAAATTAACATTTATACTATTCCTTAGCAGGATTTCAAAGCTACGATTGTACAGTTAGTTTTTTACAGGGACCATTTCCTCCTCGCGTCAAATAAGTCGTGTAACATCGACAGATGTGAAAATAAAATACTCTCCATATTTAACTTTATTTAATCTAGTTAATCAAATGAATTAAATCCCACACGCGTCGTATAAGGGCGCGTGGGCGCACACTCACATGTACACAGCGTTTAAATTCAGTTGTACAGTTTTGTAATAACTGAAAGGCCTAGGTAATCTTTAAAAATATGGTGCTGAATGTTTACATGTAAGCACACACTGAGCTGAATTTAAATTCTTAATGATTTGTAGTGTTTTTTTAATTAAAAATTAGGTTTTACAAAACGAGGTACTTAAATATCAATGAATACTTCATGAGCTTACTCATGAATACTGAATATTGATCTTGTAATGAATACTGATCTTGACAAAAATACCACGGGTAATAATAAGACATTAAAAATATCTACAAGTAAACATATCTACTCAAGTGCATGCTTACACACAAACACACACGCTCGCGCGCATATTTGCAGTTTTGCATAACGTAACATTTTAATGCACTCTCATGAAACATGTCGATTTACGAGAAACAGTTCATTCAGAAATAATAAAACGAGAAACTATAGTCATTATTTACTTGCGTACACAAAATGCTGTAGTCAATTCATTCATGTTGTTTAGGAACGTTGACTTAACAGACAGTGTTTTTTTACGAAATGCTTGAAACCGAAATAAACGTTGGCGCCTAAGTCGTCAACTGCATCAGGCGTGTGTAATGTGTACTGCCACAGTAGACAAAACGGAACGTTGCCAGTGACGTATTTGGCACTGACTTCTACTTAGTTCTTTCTGCAATAAGGAGTACAAACAACTTAATTTGTAGTTTGACGACAGTTGGCGTTCTGGTCAGTTAGGCCTACTTCTTCTGTTTCTTTGCGAGTTCTTGTGAACGTCGTGCTTCCCTGATTGTTTGTGTTTGTAGTGTATTGTGAGAAAAGATTTAAAGAATCATAAATTAGTCACATGAGGAACTGGAAGTCACAGAAAGGGAAATATTAAGAACAATCTTGGGATCAGTAAAAGATAGAGAACAGTACAGAAGAAAAAGGATGCAAGTACATTACGAACAGACGTAATTAGGAAAAGAAGAATTGCTTTCTACGGACATGTTCATAGAATGAATTCTGACAGACTATCAGAAAAGCTTTTTAACTATGTCAAAAAGCTCAAAATGTCAAATACGTGATTCAAAGAAACAGAAAAAGACATAGAAGAACTCCAGATTACTCAAGAATACGTTGAAGAATGCTTGCCACTCAAGAAAAAATTAAAAATGCCCAAAGTTTTCAATAAAACCCCAAGAAGAGGACAGATGCCATCTGGACTGATGAAAGGAGAGAGAGAGACATCGATCAAGAATGAAGGAGATGTGGTAGAGGAGGAAGAGAGAGGAGAAGAAGGAAGGAACCAGCGTGAATCAAACGTAGTCCACAGTGGCTCACGCGCAAAAAAAAACTAGACACTTTTTAAATACCTTATTCACGTTTAAAAGAAAAGTTGAGTAAAAAGACTGCAACTAGTCAAGATAAAAAATAAGACACGTTTTCATAAAGACTCCTCGAGTAAGAGCCACCGTTCATTGTATGATTGTGTGCTCTACAATTGTTATAATAGTAAAGGGATAATAGAGTAATCGGTATTTTTGTAATTTTTCTCATAACTAAACAATTATCTAATATCGAAATTTTTGTAATAATAAATAAATTTCGTTCAAAATAATGAGCGAGTTCTGTTGCTCAGGGGTATACTAGGAAATGTATAACGAACATGCTTATAGAGTATAAGTCCCAATACGCAAAATCACATTGTTTGAGCGCCGGAATAATACAAAAGCATGAAAGAGATCAATTTAGCAGCGTACTTTCCCTCCCATGGTATATTCATCATCATCATATTCAGAAAGGATTAAATGAAAAATTGTTGGTTCCGGTCCTAAGCAAACAGACTAAGGCTGGTCACTGCAAAGCTTCTTCGGACGCCTCACACATCTAAGTCGTTTTGGCTTATAATTCAATAGTTGTTTGAGGATGAGGTAATCATCAATTCGATTAAGATGTTCCGACCACCTTAGCCGATATTCGGCAATCCTATCAACTATATTCATAATATTCAGCTCCCGCCGTATATTTGACTTGGAGATACACGAACCTGAGAAATCTTAATACGGCTGGCCTGGGATTTCATTAATGTTCAACTTTCAGACCTATAGACAAGTGTGAGGAGAGCCATTACCTCGCAAATTTCAGGCGTGTTTCGTTACTTGTTACTCTATAATATTATCATTGCATATACAAGGGCATAGGTTTCCGTATCTTTTACGTCTAGTTCCCAGCGCTTCTAATGCCGCGTGAGATATGATAGTTCTGATGTTACAGCACTGGTAGGTATGTATTCCCTTTTTCAGTGCCTTCTTTTTTATTAGTACTGCTACTCCTGCAGCTGTGCGTCTTCCGGAAGCTACATCTCTATATATTAATACAGGGCCTATAGTCCTGTAGCTCTGTTGAGCCTTTCAGCTTCTCTATGGTTTAAGGAATTATGACGATATCCACGCTCATTAGTCAAAGATCTTGTTGAAATTCCACCTCTTTTATGTGCGAGCCCTCATACATACCACACGTCAATTTAAAAATTGTTCCGGAATACCAATTCTCTTTTTTCTTTTCCCACGACATATTAATTTTCACATTTCAAATAAATTATGGGTTAGCAATTACCAGTAGTTATATATAACATACCAGTATATATATATACCAGTATATATATATATATATATATATATATATATAGTATATATACCAGTACAGGTATAATTACCAGTATATATTTCTGATAACATTTAAAAATATTGTAATAAGTACTTTGGTTAAAACGAATTGAAATTTGGACCTATAGCATTTTCAGGTAACAAAATAAAAGATATAATAAAAATGTTAATAACGTTTAATATATTATACAGACATTAATATCATTTTTCATATATAACAGAAAACATACGTAGAAATCACCGTCTACCAGGAGTTTTCCTTCCGATGCTTAGTTTATTTACAGTAGGTCTACAGATTTCTCGCTCGTGCCAGAAGAAAGAAAATACTGACTTTTTTAGGATTTTGATTATATATATTATAACGTTAAGTATTTGTGAAGCCCCACGTTCTTGTGAGCCATTTATTTTGCAACATTAACGCCGTTTATTAGCAACATTACTTACGCCATAAAATTATGACAGGTGTAATCGTAATAATAATAACACAACGTGAAATTGTTTAGAACCATTTAAAAATTAATTAATTAATCTTTTAAATTCTTTTCCGATTTAAAATATCATTATTATTCGCATGTGTGTAGCCGTAGTACACATCTAGTTATTGACATATAAGTAATACCTCGTATTACACAGAGAACATAATATACACACTTATACTACAATAAACATTTGTTATTATATAATATTGCTCTCGACTTGCTCATTACTGTGATAATTATTAGACTATCTGATCTCTTTTTAATAATCTATTTTCTTTTTATTATTGCATATGCATTTCTTTGTTGTTAAATAAAATTTACTATTTACTTTCAGATTAATTCAAATATCATTGATTAAATTATTTATTCAAAATTATAAAATTTACTATTTACTTTCATATTAATTTAAATATCATTGAATAAATTATTTATTCAAAATTATACTTTCATATGTTTAAACATTACTCTAAACTACTATACAAATAAACACTTACATTTTCAAAAATTATCAATTCCACTTTGAATTATATTGTCTTTCTTTTTACATAGTTAATTGTCTTTACTTGAGTCTTTTTGTTTTTACAAATACATGGTTTTGTTTCACCTTATTTGTTGTGGTAATACTCAGCGTATCCTCTTCGGTCCTAGGCCCTTGGTCCTGGATGCTCCTCTGTAGTCGTGCAGTCCTGGAGTCCTTAATCCTCGTCCTTCAGATCCTCTCCGTAGTCCGTTGCCTCGTTCCGTACGCTGGACTCTATTCCATGTATTTGGCTGCTCCCTCGTATCCCGTCATAGCCTCTGGCTGCAGGTGCTCTCACGAAAGTGATGAGTAGTCGTGAAGAGCCTCCAGCTGCCGCTGTGGTTGATCGAAAAAGAGTTGTTGTCGTTGGGCAGAGCCTCCGGCTGCCACGATAGTTGTACGAGAAAGAGAAATAAGTTGATGTGTCTCGAGTATTTATACCCTAGGGCGCAAAAATCATGTTTCGACAATCCTCTGCAGGAATAGTTTTGTCGTTGGCGTCCCTTTCTAAACACGATTATTTTCACACTTATTTCGCTTGTCTTCGCAACATGCGAAGTCTTTTGCACATTACCCGATATTCATCTTGTCGGTAATTTTTATGTGTTCACTGTGTATAAACCGTTTTTTTCCATCTTAATTAATATAAGTTTTATTTATATTTATTTTCACTATATTCGCACTTTTTATTATTTTCGCACTATTTTTTTACACACGTGCGTCTTTATTTTATACACACTGTGGCGTATTTGGTTTTGTGATATTATGCACACACTCTTTACAATTTAACTAATTCATATAATTAAAAGCGTTCATTTAGGGGTGACGCTTTACAGGAATCAACTGGCCTCACACACATGTAAAATACATGTGTACACACAGACACAGCGGCGTGGCGTGATCAACCTGTCCAAGCATGAAATTTGGTTGTTCCCTTTACAGTTCAGATTGAAAGCTGAATTATTTTTACTAACAATATGAATTATTTATTTAATTTATATTAATTATCTTAATTAATTATCCAATCCACAGTACCCTATACATTTGTACTGTTGCAATATATTATATAATATATATGTAACTCAACGTTTCTTGCAGCAATTATATAATATTGTGATACTGTTCAATATGGTTTTTTTCTGCAAGTAGAGTATTGCGTTTTTGTTGTTTCTATACCTGACAACAAAATGTATATTGTATAAATGTAACCAATACGTTAAAAAATATAAAATCACACAATCCGGGGAGATATGATTGAGTATCACAGTGGTGTATTTACTTATTTATTTTTCATTTCAGACAAAATAAATAGGTACTCTAAAGTTCTAAATTCAGGGGTTTCCAATCTTTGAACAGGATATACGCTTAGAATCCATAGGTGCAGTAAATTTTCTTTGGTGACGTAAACTTCAATTAAAAAACCCAAATACGCAATCTTCACATTCAATTGAGATTCACTGCAATGTCTTCACAATAAGGTTTGAGGATTATACGAACCTTTGTTTAGCAGCTGTGTGTTACTAGAAAGTCAAAACTTCGTTTAACCTTATCCGTTGTGCCTACGCAAAGATGTGTAAAGAATAAACGGGAAAATCCATAGGGGTGCTGGTAAGTTAGCGCACTTGATGACTGTTTGTATTCACTTGTTCGCCGACAAGTAGGTATTCCCAGTCGTCACCTTGCATTCTTTATGAACACGTTTACTTAACTACATTTATTTTTATAAACAGAATTCAATTTCTGCCCAACACGTCATGAATAATATAGTCGAGTATTATCGCATTGTACACAAGGGTGCACTTGAGAGTTGAATGATACCGTATTAACATTTTGCTGAGCAATTTATATAGAATTTCCAATATTAGAAACTTCGAATGCCATTGAAATATTAACCTCTCATGCAGAAAATAAAATTGTACCTAGACCAGGGCTTTTCAAATGCGTCCCCCTCCCAGCCCGAGGTATTTTTGTTAAGCCCTCGATAAGAACGTTCTAAATAATGACAGAGACATGTGACAGCTCTGTCTGCTTGTTTAGTTTACAAAGTTTCGTTTCACGAATGTACATTCGAAAATGTAGAATACACTTATGACACGCCATTGTTTTCAGTGACTTCCGATAAGCGGTATCCAGTGTGTTAGCTAGCTTCAGATCGGCATACAAATGTGATCATAACCTAACTTCACATCGGTTAGGTTAATGTGATTTTTGCTGCAGTCTGAAGATGATAAAAACGCTGAAAAGCGCTTATTTTAAATTACTAAAAATAGTGGTGTCCAATAAAGTGTATTATACCTTTTGCCTGCTTATCATTTAAACGGAAATGTTAATACTGTTCACATCTGAATTTTTAAATTTAAACTATTGAAAACGGGCGTGTTTGTATTCTAATAAAATAAACTGTACTATACACAGGTAATATAAAATATGTGCGTCATTAAAACATGCTCTTGCTCAAAATGTTACCAAGAACGCCTGCAGCTATACAGAATTATTTTGACTGCACCTATTTACAACCTGATTTTATAGTTGTATTTTGTAGTATTAAGTTTAAATCAGAAAATGAATGAGCGTTATTTAAATACTGTACTTTAGTGAATTGAATAATCTTCCTATTTTTAGTCAATAAAATGTTTTGTTTCTTAAAACAGCATGAATCATTTAATGTTAGTTGAAATAAATTTACAAATTGTTTTATTGGATTAAAATAGTTGAAATTACGTACAGGTGATCACGAAAGAGTAAAAATACCCATAATTAAATGTGACGAGGGCATAATATTGTTTATATGTATTTTAGTATAAAAATCGATACTTACAAAGATCATAATATAATAAATATATACGGCAATCACATGCCGTTTTAATTCAGTATACATACTGCGACAACACAAATTACTAAACTATTGGCGCATAGGATATGATACTATGTGTATTTCAAATTACAAGTCTATATTGGAGGGTTTAAGATTATTTATTGCACAAAACACAAGTTATAGTTTATATGGTATATTTGATATGTACAGAATGTAATGTTTGATATAGAGTCTTTCTTTTAAAATGTTAAATAATGTTCATACGCAAGACGTGATACGTTACATAAGAAGACTCCCACGATGATGTTGTTGAAGAGAAGGGCCGGTCTTTGCGGTGTAGTTGGTTCGTCAGATGCGGCTTATAAATGACAGACGTTTCCCCAGAAATGTTTACAGCTGGGCTGGCGTCCTGTAACAGCTTGGCTGATGTCCTGTAACAGCTGGGCTGGTCCTGTAACAGCTGGGCTGGGGTCCTATAACAGCTGGGCTGGCGTCCTATAACAGCTGGGCTGGTCCTATACAGCTGGGCTGGTCCTACAACAGCTGGGCTGATGTCCTATAACAGCTGGGCTGGTGTCCTGCAATTCCCACGATGAATCTGACGCTTCGCACACACAACGGTACTACGGATCTTATTACTCGCAAAATTAATATAGAGTTTATGACCAAGTAATATCTCAGGTGACAGTGAGTTTAATCTAATAACGGTATATTGAACTTATACCACTCCGGCTTCTTCAAGTGTTCACGCGAATACCAAGGTCTACCGCGATCAGCAGACCCCCCTATGAGGAAATCTTGCACTAGCACGGAAACGTCTTGATGGAACAAATTACTATTGCGTAACTATTAACGATACTGACACTGCGGAAAATCTCGCACAGTGATACAGTTACACTCACTTCTTACACACGTAATACTACAATATTAATATCGTGTGTAAAGAGATAATATCAACTGTTATGCGTCACACGCGTTACTATCCCCGAAAAGTCTTAACAGATCCTTGCAAGCGGTAGAATCTTGTACAAGGATTGTATGTACCGTTCGCGGTAGCAGCAGTGAAGAACTGCCTGTAATTATACGCACAATGCGTTAAAACAATACTGTGTAGATGTACTACACACCCAGTTCTGAGTCTTCCCGTTTCACTAACGACGAATAGTTTTTACAGCACCTTGCAAGCGGTAGAATCTTGTACAAGGAGTGCACGTCCCGTTCGCGGTAGATGGCGTAGAAGAACTGCCTGTGTAACGACAGGCTTAAGAAAATTTCCAACCACCACTCAGCATTCTATTGGTGGATGGAAGTCACATGGTTAGTACATAGTGACATGCACTTTTCATGCAGTAGAATGCATTTACTTTGTAACAGCATGCATAGCGGTAATCAGACTACCCGTATCTCATGCATAACTGCCTACATACTAATATCATACAAGAACGTAAACAATAGTCAGAAATGTATAGGGATAGTAGCAATACATATGTCTAAGTTCAGTTCAATGTCACACACAATGATAAATACTTCACGCACCGCCCGGGAAACGTTTACCACTCGCGCACGCGCGCACATTTCCACAAACACAGTACATGAATAACAATAAATAAATAATGCACAGTTTTAATAAACTAAACCCTTATCCTTACTAAATACAATTGATAACATAACCAAACTTGACCATCTACCAATATAACATGAATGTCCATTGCCTGTGTAATATATGTGAACTTGCCCCGCCTATCATGATCCTGTGATTCGTTGCAATACATTTACAAACAATATGTTAACAATAATTTTTTCACTGTAACAATATGATTACAATATTTAGTTGAAAAGTAGAATGTACCAATTACTTTATATTTATAGCATAATTATATATTATATTATATTACATATTTATCATACTTATATTATACGTTATAATTAATGTACACAGTACAATAATTCAGTGTTTTACAAATTATAAAATAGGTAAATAACCAATTAAAATTTTTAAACATAAAATCTTTCAGCCAAATAAAACGTAAAACCAGAAACGAACTTACGGATCAATTAAAAAACGTACAAGTAAACAAAAATACTAAATTATACTCTTTCGACATTAGAAACATGTACCAAAACAGTCTCATTGACGATGCGATAAATATTATTATCAAGAGTAGGTGTCACTGATTTTAAATTGATTTTATGAATTTTACGATTGGAATGTTGTGTAAATATGATAGGCTAGTAATGAACTAAGTCATGGCCAACTCTAGTTGAGGCCAGTAGATAGTGCAATGACTAAGTACAAGAAAATGATTTCCAAAATATTCGGTTCGATCTCTCAGCATGTGAGTTCATATTCTTTTATCATAAATAAAATTACTTTTTATATTTACTTTATTCTTGTAATAGTATTTAAATGTTTAAAATTATTTCTACAATTGTAAACGGCACTCGTCAGGTTTAAAGCACACATATTTGTGGCGGTAGGGAATTTTGGGTAGATATGCGAGGAAAAGAGGTTTTATTGACTTGGCAACACTGCATTTTCGTTTCACCTATTTTGTTGCACATTGAATCAGTTTAGTGGCCTAGGAGCGCGAGGTGTACGGGAACGACCCGGACACCATAATTCTCACTTTACAAAAGTTTTAAACTACACATGTAAATAAAGTGTTACCTCCGCAATTCATGCTTACAGCATATTTTTAATGCTCTTTGGTATTACAAAGTTGGACAGCCTTGTACTATGTTATGATTGTATCGAAGTATAACGTCTCTCCTGTTAAGACATTATAACATAGGGAACCAGTTTAATTGTTTGCTGTTAATTAAACTAGCTGCCGTAGTTAGTAAAAATTACTTACCAACAAATTATGACAATGTATATCTCAGGAATTTGTCCAAGGTTTCATAAATTTATTCACTCTCTGGATATTAGCGAAAACATCTCTTTATTATTGTATTTTAACTACGGATATAACATAATAGCTTTAATGGTCACCTTTTGTTTTTTACTTTACTTTTAAAATAAAATTCTTATAGATTCTGCATTAAATACTCTTTAAATTGTTACTCTTAGTATCTCAAAATCATACAGCTGCGTATTACTTTGATTACCACGGATCCGGGTTCTAACTTTGCAATATTCTAACATACTTTAACATCATCCAAACTATTTGAAGAATAGTCTTATGTAATTTCAGATTAACTTTACCTTTAAACATCATCAGGTTATTACTATAGCATTACAGAAATTACAAACATTAATATGCTAATGTTTATGTGATCTAAAAGGTCTTTACAAGAAACTGTACTGTTCTTTTTGTTGCGGTTGTTAAAAACAATGTATGCACAGAAGTTATGGTTTAGTGTCACCTGAATATAACGTGAGTCTGCGGCCGGTGGTCGAGATGATCCTCTTCAGTAGGTCTTCCTGGGTGTAGTTCGTTGTCCGTCTGGATCCTCCATTTAGTTGGTTATTTCTGTCTTGTGGTCTAGGTCATGGCGCTAGAATTCTGCTACTTGGAGTTCGTACAGTTGTTGTAGTAACTTCTCTCCTGGCGTTGGTGTTCACTTTTCACATTTGATTCCTTTTTATTTTAACAGCACTGATGTTACTTTTTACATGGTAAGGAACATATCTTACCACTTACTTTTTTGTATAAAGAGATGTGTCGGCTAAGTTTTTTATTTATTAAGAATATTTTCTCAACGTCTGAACTACATTATTAGTTTTTAAGTTTCGTTTACGCTACATTAGATTAATTAAATGTGAAGCACTAATTTTACATCGTTTTTTAGCGACATAAACGTAAGTTTAACTTCACGACACATTTCAAGCTGCTTACATGTCAGAAATTCTCCGGCGACTGGCGTTAGTTTAGCGGCAGGGAGGATGGAAGCTGGCGCGGTTTACGCGCTGAGAGAAAAGTAGTTCGTTCCTTTTTAATTGTCCATTAATTAACTACAATAAATTATCCTACCTTTTCTTAGTTAGGAGTTAGATATTTCCTTTATTATTATTACGTCTTTTATTTAAATAGAAGGATTATTAGTTTTCGCTTAATAACATTGTACTTTGCATGTTCGTACTAGCCTTTTTACACGTTGATACAGGTGTCTAGGTACAGAGGGGGTGTGGATTATACTCTCACTTGTTATAAGAACAAAAAAAATTAAATTGTGCTATTTAAATAATCTTTAAATCGTCACAGAAGACATTGCTTTTGTAAACATACGATCTGTTCGTTATATTTCCTTCTGTTCAAAAAGATCTATAATTAAATATTTTTATCTTTAATTGATATAATTATTAACAATGAAACGGAATGAGAAAACAAAAGCGTTTGCCCTCAACTAAACCAAGTCAGCGCGCTAGTTTTTTCAACGCTCAATGTAGCCTGATTCATCTGAAATTGGATCGATTTTCACAAGATTTAGTCAAACCCTGAGTTTCATCCTGAGAAGGTCAATGCCATCTGGTTGAAAACAAATTTGATCTAATCAGCTCTCATAACTCCACAGGGTCATTCTGCAAAAAAGTATAAATAATAAACACACCCTCGAAAATTTAAGTATCTAGGAGAAATAATACAGGAGAATGGATTAGAAAAGTCTGCTATAGAAGAAAGCATTCATAAGATGGAAAGGGCATATGGTATAAGTCAAGATATTTACAGTAAAAAGTGCATATCTAAAACTGCGAAAATAAGGCATTACAGTACAGTAGTGAAGCCAGAATGCCTATATGCAAGTGAATGTCTAGCGTTAAATTATAAAATGCATATTAGTTCTTGGTATCCAAGTCACGTATGAACAGTAAATTATTATAAATAAATCACCTTATATCCGTCGTGTGACTTCGTTACGTCGATTAAAATGACGCGTTTCGGAACATCTGTTCCATCATCAGATAAAATCGCTCTATTGAGGTCGTTAAACGTTAAAAACACATGTTACACATAATTGTCCACTATGTAATTCACTTGCTTCCTAAATGGTGCGCACCACGACGAAGCCGATCGGACACTGAACTATTATCTGAGTGATTACGCCTAAGCAGGTTCAAAGCTGTATCGTATAGCGGGTTGGATTTAAAATTTAAGTGGTCATTCAATATGAAGTCTCGGCTGTTTATGTTATTATATGCTTTGTATATTTCGAACTCCTCTATTGCGTCCATGTAACGGCCTTTGTTGCACACATGTAGGGGTATTAAATTAGATTTAAAATCAGTATAATTATGATTGTGTAAGATTAAGTGGCGGGCAAAGTTGGACTTGATATTATTTAACAAAGTGAGATTATTTAGGTGACGTTTTGGTGTGTGTTCTTTAAATCGTTTGAGGAAACCTCTCCCCGTTTGACCAATGTAAAAACTGACATTCTGATACATGCTGACTCTTATCATCCATTTTCGCAAAAGTTGGCAGCTTATAATTACTTTATCCGCAGATTGTTGGCAGTACCTCTCAGTGATGATGATTACCGTGAGGAGGTGAATACCATTAAACATATAGCTTTAGCTAATGGTTACCAAAACACGTTGATTGATAATCTCATCAAGAAACATAAAATTCGAAAATCCAAGCCCCCAATAGATAAGGATACAAAAATAACATTTATTTCCACCGCATACACAAATATAATGCCAAAGATTCTAACCTCCACATTTAATAAATTGAATATTACTGCTACCTTCAAAACAAACAATAGTCTATTAAAAATACTACGTCATAGAAAACCCATACCTTTAGAAAAGAAATCCGGCATATATAAATTATCATGTAACGACTGCAACAGTTTTTACATTGGTCAAACGGGGAGAGGTTTCCTCAAACGATTTAAAGAACACACACCAAAACGTCACCTAAATAATCTCACTTTGTTAAATAATATCAAGTCCAACTTTGCCCGCCACTTAATCTTACACAATCATAATTATACTGATTTTAAATCTAATTTAATACCCCTACATGTGTGCAACAAAGGCCGTTACATGGACGCAATAGAGGAGTTCGAAATATACAAAGCATATAATAACATAAACAGCCGAGACTTCATATTGAATGACCACTTAAATTTTAAATCCAACCCGCTATACGATACAGCTTTGAACCTGCTTAGGCGTAATCACTCAGATAATAGTTCAGTGTCCGATCGGCTTCGTCGTGGTGCGCACCATTTAGGAAGCAAGTGAATTACATAGTGGACAATTATGTGTAACATGTGTTTTTAACGTTTAACGACCTCAATAGAGCGATTTTATCTGATGATGGAACAGATGTTCCGAAACGCGTCATTTTAATCGACGTAACGAAGTCACACGACGGATATAAGGTGATTTATTTATAATAATTTACTGTTAAATTATAATTTAGACAAACTAGAAATATTGGAAAGACAAATTATTAGGAAAATATTAGGCCCACGAAAAACTTCAAAAAGTTGGAAACTAAGAAGTAATGATGAAATATATCAAAGTATAGAAAATATAACAGAAACAATGAGAAAAAGAAGACTATTATTTTTGGAATAGGTTAACAAAGCAGATCTTCAAATATCTGTGGGGGAAGAAGTCAACATCAAGTAGGATTAAAGAAGTCCAAGAGGATTTAGAAAAAATAATATACACGCAGAAGAAGCATTGAAAGAGAAGTTTTTCGGGCAAAAGTGTTAAAAATGGAAGGCGTCCAGAGTAGGAGAGAGATAAACGCATGTTCAAAGTCTTCTGAAGACAGGAAGAAGAGACACATTGAAAAGATGAAAGAATATTGGAGAAAAAGAAAAGAACAAAGAGTAAAAAATTTAAATCGGTGTGTGGTCCTCAGATGGCCGATACAAAAAAAATACAGCCTACTTTGTAATTTTCTCGAATGAACAGGAACTGAGCAACATTTTCGTGTGCACTTGAAATTAATCTCAAAAATCGAAGGTGGATGGCTTTTACGTGACGTACTGTCACTCAAATAAACAACTTATCTACTTGTTAGATTAAAAAAAAGCGTTGCTCTTGGGCATATTTGAAAGGTTGTTATAGTATTTTTACAGCAAATTTTATTGTCCTTACAAACATTTTATATTTACACAGACTGCAAACAATTGGTTTGGTACACGAATAATTAAGAACAAATATGCGTCTTTCATTGACACCCGTGCCGTTTTTTTTTTGCTTGCCATCAAACTAACTACAATTTTTTTTATTTTCCTGGTGTTACGAATTGTTTTACAGAAAAATATAATGTTACAAAAGGTTACCGCTGTACCAGAAGGTTACCGTCTTAACTGCGCGGCACTTCCAACACTGTCTCTGTGCACCAATCGGATTGCACCGTTAGTAAGATGAGATTACCGTTTTGAGTCCACGTCGACGCGACGTTGCCACAATCAGTGATCAACAGCTGCAGCTTATTTCCTTCAACGGCACGACCCTTCCACGTGCAGTAACATGTCAACAACGTAACTACACTGATGCGATATAAAAATTTTTGCTTTCATGCGAATGTTATTCTTCCGAGCGAGGAAATTATATCAGAATAGTATATATAATAATATTACAACAATGTAGTAATTAAATTCTGTGTGAGAACGGCATTCACAAATATTATTAACATTTTCATAAAACATCACCTTCACATAACAATAATTGTCATATTTTGTTATTTTATAACACATAATCCAATCACTTCCTCAATCAATCAATTAAACCGTAATTATAACTAATAAACACCACTAAATAAAACGGACATTAATCGGTTTTAAAACCATTTGCAAAGCAATTCAATGTCCAAATGACTTTACCTATAAAGGTATAGCAAGCCGGTAAGATAATCAATGACATAAAAGCGAAATGTAACAATGACGTAAGAAGTGTACTTACTTATTTTGCGCGACATTATTTCTTTAACATTATGGGCAACGCCGACCCTGGATAGTTCTATATGTTCTTTATTCACACTTCTCACATTGTTATATGACGGCTCATCATGTTTTATAACAAAATTGATGACTAACAACGTGGTTGCATGTTTCTAGCTTGACACTGTCTCCTCTCAAAGCCAGTTCGTCCCGAAGTGGCAAATCGTTTATGTAGTAATATTTCAAGGCAGTCTCGATGGATGGCTTTGAATTCCCTATACACTCGACGTACACTGTAAATTACATTATTGATCCTCGTTTTCCCATTGTATAGGTCCTCTCTGTATGCCTGGACTTACAGTCCACTGCGTTTTCAGTGAGTTTTCAATGAGTTTTCATTTCATTCCGACGCGCTTTGGGTTATTCAACCATACCTCGTCTCCTCCTACAAAACCCACAATTTTCCTGTGGACATCTTACCGTGTTTACATTCGATAACAAAAGATAATCACTGCCTATTACTTTCTGTCCCCTTATCAGCCGATTCATTTTTCTCGTTTGCTTTACCAGATCTGAAGAATAATTACACGGTTCTTGGAGCTGTCTACAAAGTGGCCTGGAGATGACTGATCCCTCTTCCGAACACAAGTTTTTTCGCGAATGTATTCCTGTTATCATGTACTATTCTCAAAATACAACGCACAAAATGTAACTCAGTACTGACTTAATAAAAATCCGGCAAGGTAACCATTAACAGTATATCCTATAAAGCAACAGAATTGTTTAGTCGGTTCTTCTATAACCTTCCATAGCATTTTGGCAGGCACTGAAAAATGCTGCCTGTTGTTTGTGCACATCGCTCGCATTGTTCTGTAATGAGTCATCATATTTTTCATCAAATTTGATCAATAATTACCTGCTTGCGTGTTCCCGTGGTGACAATATATTTCGTTTGCTATGTGCTCCTACCTTCTGCAAGGTTTAATTGTACACTGTCGGGCCTGCTCGATTTAACTTCTCTGGCCTTGTCAAGGCTTGAATCACGAAAGGCCAGACACGTTCTGTAAGCGCACTGTCAACAATACTCTCCAAGTTGGATTGAATTCTCTCTGTTAATAACAAACATTTGGAGAATAATAAGGTTTATAACGTTTTCGTCCAGTCACAGATGTTTCCTCTCCATGCAAGGTTTCAACATCCCACCTACCCACCTTGAAGACTCCTCGAATCTCCTTAATTCAGGTGATTTTATCCGTGTCCGACTCTCATAAGTGTAACCTCCACCTTAACATTTTCCGGATGACTGTTCTGTGTATTTTCAAACAACGAAATGTAAACTTTTTCTGTTGAAAATATCAATAACACATCCAACAAAATAATTTTAAAAATTTTCCTCTTATTAGGAGATTTGAAAGCTTATATTTTAATTATATGGTTCAAACAATTTTGCATGTGTTTGTGCTTGTGCAAGAAACATGAGAAACAATTCTGTTATATAATCAATACGATCAGGACTAGAGTTTTAACAGACACGCTCACACACACAATATTAGTTAAGTTTATTTCGAGAAACCACATGTGTGTGTGTGTGTGTGTGTGTGTGTGTGTGTGTGTGTGTGTGTGTGTGTGTGTGTGTGTGTGTGTGTGTGTGTGTGTGTGTGTGTGTGTGTGTGTGTGTGTGTGTGTGTGTGTGTGTGTGTGTGTGTGTGTGTGTGTGTGTGTGTGTGTGTGTGTGTGTGTGTGTGTGTGTGTGTGTACGTGAGTCGAAAACGTATTACAAATAAGAAAACATATGTACCAAAGTTTTGAGCTCAAATAAGTTAAAAAGGTAAATTTGAGAAAAACATTAATTACAAATTATTATTAGTATTTCGTAAGTGCGTGAGTTGAAAACGTATTACAAATAAGAAAACATATGTACCAAAGTTTTGAGCTCAAATAAGTTAAAAGGGTAAATTTGAGAAAAACATTAATTACAAATTATTATTAGTATTTCGTAGATACGTACTTGCTCCGACATTTTAAATTGCTTCATTAATGTTTCTTCTTGGTCATAAGTGTATCGCTATGATGTAACCACGATTCGTTTAATAAAAAGTTGCTGACAACGGATTGAATTATACTTCAAACGTTTTAACAAATTAAGCAAAATTACACATTAGTAAAAAAATATTTCTAATACAGTAGGCCTATACAATGGTGAATCGTTATGAAGTTATGTAAATACAAACATAATGCAAACGCAATAAAAATTTAATGAAATTAGAAACACATAAAGAAATATAAATGCACATATACTTTAAATTTAAACACATATACATACGGATTTAAATTTAAATTTATTATCATACAAAAGCTCGTAGAAAATATGACACATGAAAAAACGTGGTGTAATATTTCTTTCTTACCAGAAAGAAATTCAAATAGCTGAGTATATTACAAATGGAATAAAACAGGAATAAATATAGGGTTATATGAGGGTATTACAGGAGAAGGTTGATATAAATGTGTTCAATAAAGGCTAAGAAAGAAAAGATCTTGGATTAGTTATTAAGTAAATGTGTTTGAAACAACATAAAAACTGTATACAAGGAATACCAACAGGATAACCTGACCACTTTAGAGTACAAGAGCCCATTGATTCCCGAATTAAGGTTGCCAATAAAAGATGAGTGAACGCAAGTCGGAAGTTGCTAGATAGTGAACTAAATCAGTTCACTTTTTTAATCCTTATATTCTTTTTATGTCCTCATTCTATTCAATAATGTTACACACATTACGTTTAAAATATGATTCTTTTGCCTTCATTAGAATTACCGTTTCATTCGAGTAACGTATGAAGATCGTTTGCTTTCATAAAATCTACGAGCATCGTTTTGATATGTCTGTGAACAGGAACATTGTCATTGGCAGTTGTCATGGATTGGTAAAAAGTCTGGTTCTCCGGTTTCAACGATTATTATGTACAGGAAAAAATAACTTAATTGCCAAACTGTGAATTATCCTAAGTTTTGAAACTAATATAAATGATGTTTACTACCATAAATATAATGCAAATAACGACATACCTGTTGATCCAACATACATGCAATGAAACAAGGAAATGCGTTACTGACTTCATTGCCTAGCGAAACATTCTTTTATTCCCCCCTCCCTCCACACATGATTAGCAATTGATTCTGGTTCCCACGGAAGGGCTGTTATTGGTTCCTTTACCTTCGCTAACGACTTTTAATTTTTCAGAAACAAATACTCTACTTAGAAAGAACACAGTCATGTGCTGTGCAGAGTAGTATGTAACAGAAACAGATTGAATAACGTAAGAAAGCGAAATAAGAAGCTAACGTTAAGTAGCTAATCACTGAACACTGACGTATTATACAGTTCCGTAGTTTTTAGTTAACTTCATCAGATTCAGAAGTATAAACAAAAGTATTTCTTGCAATAGAAATAGACAAATTTGTGTATCTGATCTGATCTGACATTTGTTAAATGGAATTTGCAAAGACTCTGGATTGCAGATATCCACAATTAAAACCAAGGTGATGGCTTCTTGTGGAACTGATCCCGTTCGGGCAAAAATTGTTATAGGTGGTACTATTGTGCCGATTGATTAAAATCAGCGCTTATACGGCATTTAACGAACACGCTAAATAAAAATACCGTACTGTATTTAGCGGTGGCGTTCTACCGTACTGTAATACGGTAATAATGCTGCGCCTGATTGGTGCTGCACTCTGGCGGTCGCTGCTGATCGCGAGTTGAAAAATGCCAGAATAAACGTTTCTAAGCCTGTCTGACTTTCTGATTGAACCAAACACCACGCCTCGCCGCGTTTCTCCGACAGAGAAGTTCTTTTAATTGTACCATCTTCAACCTATGGCAGGCTAGATTAAAACAGATCTGCGGTAAGTGAGTGCAGTATACTTATATATATTAATTTGAATTAATGCAAAAGGAGTTTTGTTTAATAAGTACAGGAATGAATGAAAATTGTAACCTATCACACTCACGCCACGTGGCGAATTAGAGTATGTGTAAATTGTATTAATTGTATAGCAATTGTATAACAAAATGAGTTAATTGTATAACAGTAATTGAAGTCTTAACTAAGGCCCCGTAATTGAATTAGAGTACGCAAAATAATATGTAATTTAGCCAAACTTAATGTTTTCCAAGATAGGGCCATATGCCCGTATAACCTATTGCAGAGTGTATCAAACTTTCATTTCAAGTAGGCCTAAAGCAGTGTTTAATATTATAAATGGATTTTGGTGCGTGTGAGGGTCCTGGGGGAAATAGTGTTGTAGCGTCTCGCTGATAATATTTGTATGCTTAGGGTCCCTCGCTTCACGTCGAGGAACAGCCCCAACCTGAACAAATGAACATCTAGACTCTCAACTTCATCTGCCGGAGGAGAACAGCGAGGACAGGCCACACCAACACTAATATGCGTTAGACCAGGACGTCAAACTTCACACCAGAATAAATCAGGTGACACCAAACCAATATTACTTTACACACAAGGGAATGTAATCCACTAGAACTCGTGGGCATATAGCTACACACCATACAATGACTTTAAACTTTACACCTTTTAATTGGGTCCCCGGTTAACGGGACAGAATAGTGCGCGGACTTGGGGGGGAATCTTTTGTACATTTTGTAACACTGTTTATATTAAATGTGAGCCCAGAGGTTGGCATGTATCTGTGGCTGATTACCATTCAGGCATGTAAATTTCTTTCTAGTTTTCAGTAAAAGGGTTGCCTTAGTGCTAGTAATTCTATCATTCATCATGTAATTTCACAGGTTAAAATTTAGTTTTCTATTGATTCATTAATTCACATATTTATATTCAGTTTGGGTCCTATAATGGATAGGAGTTTCTTTTGTTAGTTTCAGTCGGGTCCCCAGTTTAATCCTGTATAGGCGGATTTTCATGCAGACTTGAACATGCTCCTGGGACAGGTTTAGTTATGCACGATCTTGCCTAGGAACATGTCGGCCTTTGGGCCAAATTAATTCTTAAAGGTTATAAAGCATCATGACACATTACAGTTTTTAATATTTCACAAAATATATCATGATTAAATTCTTTTTAATATTATTATGGTCACTTGTATTTTGACTGAATTATAATTATATTTACTCCAAGACTAAGTGCTCAGTGTGGGAGCACTTTATAGTAGTATCAGGCATTATGCCAACCCCTGAATTTTAGTATGCCCTGGGGGCACTGGTGTTACACACATATATATAGGTTATTATGTATTAAGACCTTGCAATAGGTGTTGCGTGCAATAATATTTATAATTGTAAATTATGTACCTCCTGGGGTGAAGGAGGTGTGGCAAGATTTTAATGTTGAAAGTTGTAATTGTCCTGTGATGTGGAACGTGTGTGTGTGTTGTAGTTGTAGACATATATATGTTTATATGTCCATTTATATGTGTTGTATATTCATGTGTATTTTTGGGGGTTAGGTATAGGGCTAAGTGGGGAAAAGTAACCCCAATTGGAAAAGAAAATCTTTATATCCATTTTTAAATTTGAAATGATGAAATCATTTAAATTTTATATTTATTTTTTTAAGCAAAAACATTTTTAAGGAGATAGATATTTTACGTTTGGTTGTAATAAAAATTTATTAGTTGTTAATTTTGTGAGTTTTAATTGCAAGTCCCGTCTCACTGGATCCAGCGCATTTTTGGCTTCTCTAGGCTTTTGACCTAGTTTTAATTATCTTGTGGCCCCTCTTAAAAAAAAAAAAAAAAAAAAATTTATAAGTCAATAAAACACTTAAAGAGGGGTTACATTTGGTAGCAGAGCGTGGTTGAGATTAGGGTCACGGACTTGGAATAATTACTAGAAGTCCCTATATCTATAAGTACCTATGTCTTGTTATGTTTAAGGTTTTGTTAATTATATGTGTGTATCATTGCCCGCCTGTTGGTATTGTTGAACTGTAGGTCGCCACGCGGTGTGAAATTTTAGGGGGGAAATTCCTTGGAAACTCGAAATATCGCAGATCTGGGCCGAGGTGGAGAAATGGTTTTCGCGTATTACCTTGCCAATAATAGGGAAGGCGTTTTTAGTTATGCGGTATGGCCCGATCGGCAGTCGGTCTCCTTCGTGATACGGGAGCCGAAGTTACTGTAAATATTTATGAGAATTTGTTGTTGTTCGTTGGTCGGTAATTTTGTCATGTCGTGCGTTAGTGTGTGTGTTGCGTTCCTTCGTGTGTTGTGTTGTTGAGAGCTAGTTCAGGTAAGTGGGCTGGGTCCTCGCAACGGTAGGGGGACCCGCAGTCTGCTTGAAGGAAGGACAGTACTCAAGTATTTCCTGTGTTCTTATTGTCATTTTTTGTACGGTGTTGTGTTTTTGTGTGCCGACCGCGAAGCTCGAGGATGAGTGTCCTAAATCCAGAGCTGTTTCTGCGCGACGAAATCGAGTTCGAGTTACGAGCCCGGGGGAGAGACCCAAAAGGGACGGTAATTGTATTACGACGGCAGCTCAGAGAAGCGATGTCCGCGGGCGAAGCGCTCTCGATGGTCGCTATCGCTGACAAAGAGAGCGAATTAGAAAAATGTAACGAGAAGTGGGAGGAGCTGCAGGAATTAGCTCGCTGTGTAGACAGTTTGGAGGAGGGACCGGGGTGCTACATCGGCGTCCGGCGAATCCGGCAACGCCTGCAGCATGTAAAACACAGGCTGCAGAATCTTGACGAACAATGGGGTGATCTTGAGCCGGCCCATGATGTAAAAGGTCTGATCCAACAGATCACCTCGACCCTGCAGGGGTCTCAACCGGGTAGACCACCTACGCCGGCTCCAGTTGCTGAGTCCGAGGTCTCGGCTGTAGCGTCCTCGTATAGAGCAATCGAGCCTGCTGCAAGTACCCCGGGTTTCGCCGGTTTGGGGGCGGCGTCATATCACAAGCTGCCCAACCCACTGTCTCATATCATCCAGCAATTACCGGTCGTGGAGGGGCTAGATGTGGACAAATTATTGCCATTTTTTAAAACCATATTCCAATTGGTCGATTTCCCGGGTATGTCAGATCGCACCGTGCTCGAGCTCGTTTTTCCTTATTGTCGCGGCCCCATGGCTGAGAGGGTGGCGGATGTAATGCGGCGTAGAGGTGGAGTGGCGGAGTTCCACCAGGAGGTGTTGGAGGCGTTCGTGCCCGGGAGACTAATGCAGCAATTACGTCACCGACACTTTTATCGCGTGCAGGCGAGGGGCGAGAGTCTTGCCCAATTCGTACAAAGTATTCGGGAGGTAGCGCGTATACTGGGACTGGGCATGTCTGAGGAAGAGGTGGTCCAGAATATTCTTGACGGCGTCTCCTCAGAAGACAGATTGCGTCTTGTATTTGCTGAGCGGCCGCGGTGGTTTGCGGACTTGGACCGGCTGTGTGTGATGACCAAGGCCATTCAGATGAGCGACGAGGCTAGGGGAGACAGAAGAGGGGAACTACCCAGACCTCAGAGAGCGGAAGGACGCAGTGAACCTTCCCCCCCCCCTACAGGCCCAGTCAGTTCGAAATCGTGAGCGACGGGGGGACTTAATCTGTTACAATTGTAATCGCCCGGGCCACGTGGCTCGATCATGCACTCAAGGGCACGCGCGTCCAGCACCTCCATCGTCAAGACCCTTCCCAAAAAACTAAGTAGACAGGGGAAGATATGTCGGAGGATGTCTTCCCCTCGCACTAAATCTTTACAACTTCCAACTACCTCCAGACAATTGCAAGGATCCAACTCTTTCGACATCAAGGTCCGGTCCACTACCTCTCATCACCTTTCAGTATGCCCCTTTCTGTCGCTCGAGGTAAAAGGGGGTCAGCTCAGAGCTTTAGTTGACTCCGGTTCAGCCCGATCCATCATCTCATCTCGGGTATGCGCGGACCTTGAAAAGCAGGGCTTGATCAAGGGGTCGAACCTGTCGTCTTTGGTATGCTGGACTGCATCTCGAGAAATCTTGCCCATCTCCCAGGTGATTACCTTTAAAA
Organism: Magicicada septendecula; assembly: GCA_034769895.1. Taxonomy (NCBI): domain Eukaryota; kingdom Metazoa; phylum Arthropoda; class Insecta; order Hemiptera; family Cicadidae; genus Magicicada; species Magicicada septendecula. Next base: position 15,905 of record JAWRYS010000616.1, on the reverse strand, counting down.
TTAAAATCGATGGGTTTTTTTGGGTGTGGCCTTTTCTGGTTTCTCCTGCTCTGGGAGTGGATTGTATTATTGGTGCCGATTTCATCGCGAAAAGTGGTCTCGTGCTGGACATCCAAGCGCACCAATGTTATTTTAAGTTTAATCGGGGAGCTCTTATTCCGTTCCTTGGGTACCAGGGAGCTAAGCCAGTTATCCAAGAGGTAGCTTGTCCCGATTCTGCACGAGATCATCTCGCTCCATCCCAGCAGAGGGCCTTAGACCGATTGTGTGAGGAATTTCCCGAGGTGTTAACTCCTACATTGGGACTCACACACCTGCTGGAGTATAAGATCCGTCTTACAGACTCAAAGATAGTAAGGTCGCACCCGTACAAATTCGCACCTCCGAAGATGACCATTCTGCGAGAGAAGGTTCAAGAGTTGTTAGAACAAGGGGTGATTGAACCTTCTCATTCTGGCTATGCCAGTCCAGCGTTTTTGGTACCTAAGCCTGGGGGTAAGCAACGTATGGTCATCGACTATCGGAAGTTGAACTCAAATATCGAGGTGGATTCTGTTCCCCTCCCAGACTTACATTCGGCCTTTGATTGGTTCAGTGGGGCCAGGTATTTCACCATAATCGATCTCAATGCGGCCTATCACCAGATTCCTTTGGCCAAAGAGAGTAGACCGTACACGGCCTTTTGTGTACCATGGAATTTGTACCAATACACAATGGTTCCCGAGGGTTTGGCTGCGGGGGCCCAGACACTCACTCGTCTTCTCGATACCGTTTTTCACGACGTGAAATTCAGGTTCGTCTTCAATTATTTAGATGATTTGTTGGTGTACAGTGAGACATTCGAAGATCATCTGGGTCATCTCCAAGAAGTGATGTGTTGGTTGAGAAGATCTGGCCTCACTGTCAATCCCGAGAAGGTTCGTTTCGCCCAGGAGAGTATTTCTTTCTTGGGTCATTTGGTTTCACACCGGGGCGTTACGGTCGACCCCGAGAGGACACAGGGCATCCGTGACTCCCCCCTCCTAGGGATGCGAAGGGAATAGCGAGATTCGTAGGTATGGTCAATTTTTATCGACGATTCATATCTAATATCGCTGAGATTGCCGCACCCTTGAACGAGCTGAGGAAGAAGGGCGCTAAATTTACATGGGGTGAGAGTCAACAGAAGGCTTGCCACACCTTGAAGGAGGCCATCATCTCCCCACCGGTGTTACGGATGCCCGACTTTTCGAAACCCTTTATCCTACAGACGGACGCGAGTTCGGTTGCGCTCGGGGCAGTTCTTTCCCAAGTTGTTGATGACGCTAGGCAGCCTGTGGCTTTTATTTCCCGGACACTGACCCAGCAAGAACGAAAATCATCCGTCTATGAGCTAGAGTGTTTAGCTGTTGTGTACGCTCTAGACAAGTTCAGGCGTTTCCTGGAACATGCTGAGTTCCTGCTCGAGACCGACAATCAGGCTCTCTCTTGGCTTCTGGCTCATCCCCGGCAACTGGGTAAAATTGGTAGATGGGTGGTGAAGATCTCATCCTTTAAGTTCAAAGTGCAACACATTAGGGGATCTCAAAATGTAGTTGCAGACACCTTGTCCCGCATGTTTTCCCAGCCCAGTGATGCCCAATCTGAGCAACCCTGTTCCGTTCTGTTAGACTTTCCATTAGCCTTCACTGATGTGTTACCCCATCAGCTAACGACGAAGAGCTGGGTCCAGTCATCCAAAATATAAAGGAGGGTAACGTACAGGCCCCTTACTTCTTGTCCCAGGGAGTCCTATGTTGTAGAGAAAGAAAAGGACGTGCCCCTAAGATCGTGCTGCCTAGCAAATTAGTGCCCATGGTCTTCAGTTATTACCACAATTCCCCAGTAGGAGGCCACAAGGGAATTTCTAAGACCATTTCCAGTATTAGGAGACATTTTATCTGGAAGGGCATGGATAGGGACATCGCGACCAGGGTTAAGAGCTGTCATCTATGTGGCTTGAGCAAGCCTGCCCAGAACACCAAGTTAGGGTTGTTGTCATCTGATGTGGCGAGCAGACCGATGGAGAAGTTGCTCATCGACTACGTGGGGCCATTCCCCCGTAGCAAGTCAGGTAATGCTTACCTGCTTGTTTGTGTGGATGCTTTTTCAAAGTTTGCCTGGCTATTGCCCTTACGGCAGGCAACGACTCGTTTAACCATCAACGCGCTCCAAAACAATATATTTCAGCATTTCGGTCTTCCGACCATCATTGTCTCGGACAACGGCCCGCAGTTCATTTCGGGTGAATTCCGGCGGATGTGTTTCGCCAGTGGGATCAAACACGTAACCACTTCCCCTTATTACCCCCAGCCGTCCCATGCGGAGAGATTCAATCGGAATCTTCGGTCCGCCCTGATTGCTTATCACGCTGAGCAACAAACCACCTGGGATCAGAATCTGAAGTGGTTACAATTAGCTTTTAATACGGCCCAACATGACAGTCATCAGGCCGTGCCCTTTGAAATCCTGTTTGGATTCTCGCCCGCACTCCCGTTGACCAATTTGTGGAACATCGAAGATCTTCTGCCACGGGAGCCTGATAATAAAACTGCAGAGTGGTGGAAGGAGGCTCGGAAGAATTTTCTGCGAGCGCACGAGCGGGTCCGTCGACGTTATAATCAGGGGCGAATTCCAAACCCCTTCCGGATTGGGGACTGGGTCTATTGCCAGAGCCACCCACTCAGCTCAGCCACAGACACAGACAAACGTGCCGCAAAGTTATGTTACCGCTGGTCGGGGCCATATCGCATCCTGGGGTTCAGGTCACCGGTGACGGCCCGGCTGGGCGTACCGGGGGGCGATTCTAAAGTTATTGGTACCCATATTTCAAAATTGAAGCTCTGTCGGTCGGAGGGAGTAAGCTGACTAATAGAAGGGGGGGTAAGATTTGGGGGTTTCCATGTGTGTAGGGATGGTGATCCTTCGGTGGTGTGTGCTCCGGGGAAAAGGTAAGAACCTGATATGGGTTCTTACCTTTTCTTTAAAAAAAAAAAAAAAAAAAAAAGGATGAGAAAAACCAAAAATAGGAGTATAGGAGTAAGTAGAGCTAGTCGTACCGCTCCAACGAGGCCAGGTAGGGACCTCGGTGGCGTTGTACGACGTGGAAAATGTCCTTGGAGCACACATGTAGTAGGTTATAGGAAGGATATACACATTGGGCAAACAAATTAGGGTGTCATGGAAACCACCTCCCCCGTTCTCTCCCTGGTCCTGTGGGATGTAAGAGGGATTCATGGGATAGTGTTATTGAATTTTGGGGGGTTAGTCCCCGTGTAATTATAGGGTATGGGTCCCTGTTAAGGTAGCCTCGGAGTTCCCGCATAAGTGGTCAAGCCTCAGGAGTTCAGAACTCAGGGTGCACCCGAACACTCTATCTTCTTTTCTTCTTCTGTCTTTCTTGCTGCATGATCCGGTCAGTGTGTAGTGCCAACACACTCGCATTCTACACGTCATCTTTCTGTTTTTTCGACTTCCTTCTGAGCCACTGCTCTCCTGAGAACAAAGGCAACTGGGAAAACCGAGGAACACCTGCGTTTTAGTAGAAAACATTGGGGTACACTGCAGGGTACTCCTCTGTCTAAGTGTGGGGCAACTATGTTGCCCTTTTGGGGTGGGGGTGTGCCGATTGATTAAAATCAGCGCTTATACGGCATTTAACGAACACGCTAAAGAAAAATACCGTACTGTATTTAGCGGTGGCGTTCTACCGTACTGTAATACGGTAATAATGCTGCGCCTGATTGGTGCTGCACTCTGACGGTCGCTGCTGATCGCGAGTTGAAAAATGCCAGAATAAACGTTTCTAAGCCGGTCTGATTTTCTGATTGAACCAAACACCACGCCTCGCCGCGTTTCTCCGACAGAGAAGTTCTTTTAATTGTACCATCTTCAACCTATGGCAGGCTAGATTAAAACAGATCTGCGGTAAGTGAGTGCAGTATACTTATATATATTAATTTGAAGTAATGCAAAAGGAGTTTTGTTTAATAAGTACAGGAATGAATGAAAATTGTAACCTATCACATTCACGCCACGTGGCGAATTAGAGTAGGTGTAAATTGTATTAATTGTATAGCAATTGTATAACAAAATGAGTTAATTGTGTAACAGTAATTGAAGTCTTAACTAAGGCCCCGTAATTGAATTAGAGTACGCAAAATAATATGTAATTTAGCCAAACTTAATGTTTTCCAAGATAGGGCCATATGCCCGTATAACCTGTTGCAGAGTGTGTCAAACTTTCATTTCAAGTAGGCCTAAAGCAGTGTTTAATATTATAAATGGATTTTGGTGCGTGTGAGGGTCCTGGGGGAAATAGTGTTGTAGCTTCTCGCTGATAATATTTGTATGCTTAGGGTCCCTCGCTTCACGTCGAGGAACAGCCCCAACCTGAACAAATGAACATCTAGACTCTCAACTTCATCTGCCGGAGGAGAACAGCGATGACAGGCCACACCAACACTAATATGCGTTAGACCAGGACGTCAAACTTCACACCAGAATAAATCAGGTGACACCAAACCAATATTACTTTACACACAAGGGAATGTAATCCACTAGAACTCGTGGGCATATAGCTACACACCATACAATGACTTTAAACTTTACACCTTTTAATTGGGTCCCCGGTTAACGGGACAGAATAGTGCGCGGACTTGGGGGGGAATCTTTTGTACATTTTGTAACACTGTTTATATTAAATGTGAGCCCAGAGGTTGGCATGTATCTGTGGCTGATTACCATTCAGGCATGTAAATTTCTTTCTAGTTTTCAGTAAAAGGGTTGCCTTAGTGCTAGTAATTCTATCATTCATCATGTAATTTCACAGGTTAAAATTTAGTTTTCTATTGATTCATTAATTCACATATTTATATTCAGTTTGGGTCCTATAATGGATAGGAGTTTCTTTTGTTAGTTTCAGTCGGGTCCCCAGTTTAATCCTGTATAGGCGGATTTTCATGCAGACTTGAACATGCTCCTGGGACAGGTTTAGTTATGCACGATCTTGCCTAGGAACATGTCGGCCTTTGGTCCAAATTAATTCTTAAAGGTTATAAAGCATCATGACACATTACAGTTTTTAATATTTCACAAAATTTATCATGATTATTTCTTTTTAATATTATTATGGTCACTTGTATTTTGACTGAATTATAATTATATTTACCCTGGGGGCACTGGTGTGACACACATATATATAGGTTATTATGTATTAATACCTTGCAATAGGTGTTGCGTGCAATAATATTTATGAATTGTAAATTATGTACCTCCTGGGGTGAAGGAGGTGTGGCAAGATTTTAATGTTGAAAGTTGTAATTGTCCTGTGTAGTGGAAAGTGTGTGTGTGTTGTAGTTGTAGACATATATATGTTTATATGTCCATTTATATGTGTTGTATATTCATGTGTATTTTTGGGGGTTAGGTATAGGGCTAAGTGGGGAAAAGTAACCCCAATTGGAAAAGAAAATCTTTATATTCATTTTTAAATTTGAAATGATGAAATCATTTAAATTTTATATTATTTTTTTTAAGCAAAAACATTTTTAAGGAGATAGATATTTTACGTTTGGTTGTAATAAAAATTTATTAGTTGTTAATTTTGTGAGTTTTAATTGCAAGTCCCGTCTCACTGGATCCAGCGCATTTTTGGCTTCTCTAGGCTTTTGGCCTAGTTTTATCTTGTGGCCTCTCTTTAAAAAAAAAAAAAAAAAAAATTTATAAGTCAATAAAACACTTAAAGAGGGGTTACACTATCCTGGAACAAGTTAGCATTTTTGAATGCCTGGGCTACATGTGCCTTATAATGCAAGCAACGACGTGGTGCATAAGTTGCATAACTTCAACCTTATGTGCGGGACCATCAGGCGAACCCTTAAGTCAGCAAGTAAAGTAACACGCCTAAAATTCTACAAGGTGATGGCTCTTCCCACACTACTTTATGGGTCTGAGAATTGTACTTTAACGAAAGGCCAGGCCAGTCGCATCCAAGCTGCTGAAATGAGATTTCTCAGGCACGTGGCAGTGTACACTCTCCATGATCACAGAAGAAAAGCAGATATACGGCAGGAACTGAATATTATGAGTATACTCGACAGGATCGCCCGGTATCGGCTGAATTGGTGGGAACATCTTAGCCGAATGGATGACTGCCGCATCCCCAAACAACTATGGAACTACAAGCCGAGAGGACGGAGAGGTGTGGGACGTCCGAGGAAGCGCTGGAGTGACCAGCTGTAATATTTGCCTATTTGAGATCGGAACAAACCATTCTTTGTTTAAACCTTGAGGATGATGGTGATAATGACCTGACCTGGTGTGTGTGTGTGTGTGTGTGTGTGTGTGTGTGCGTGCGTGCGTGCGTGTGTGTGTGTGTGTGTGTGTGTGTGTGTGTGTGTGTGTGTGTGTGTGTGTGTGTGTGTGTGTGTGTGTGTGTGTGTGTGTGTGTGTGTGTGTGTGTGTGTGTGTGTGTGTGTGTGTGTGTGTGTGTGTGTGTGTGTGTGTGTGTGTGTGTAACAGCAAAGACATTTTTGTTTTTATTAATGTTACTCCCTTCGCGCATAAAGATTAATCATATTAAAAGAAATAAACCAATTTTTAACTTTATTAAATATCTTTACACTTTAATAGAATATATAATTAAATTGTAGTTTTGTTTTGGGCTAATTAACATTAAATTAAAGTGTTATTTAAAGTTTATCTTCCGCTAATACTGAAAGTCCCAACTTTCCAAGTGAAACCAAAGCGAAGCAGCTGCACTTAAGGAACTGTATCTCCACTGTTACGTATGCAGTTTACTGGGTTATGTAACAATTTTATAACTAATGAGAAGGATGTTTAATATTTAATTCACAGCACTTAAGACAAATAAACAGCAGCAGCAGCAGCAGCATTGTTAATACAATAGCGTGTATATAACGGAGAGAGAAACTGCAGCTGTCTGGTTGGATATATTAAACAATCCGTCTATTAAACACTATTGCAAAATGCCATCAATCAATTCGTTACTGACAAAGAGTGTTATTTCACGTAGTCGGTTCAGCCGACAAGTGGAATTTGGACAGTTGGTTACACACGACAAACCATCTTCGCCTCGCGATTAGACCGGTACTTCTTGGAACTGCGTCTTGTTTAAGTTGCGCCCTCCCCCCCCCTAATGAAACTTAAATACTTCCGAGAAGATCACACAGATATATTTGCATAGCAGTTGATGCTTTTAATTTTTAATAATTTATTGTTCAAAACAAACCGTGGTGAGGTCGATCAATTATTAAAGCTCTAAGTCGTACTGAAAACGACCTCATAATACTTACTTACCCGAATCCACGCCAGTAGATGAACTCATTGGCGATATTAACTTTAACCTGTGACCATAAATACGCTTTCCACTTATCTGTTTATTATTTACAGATATAAACTCTCACACACACGCGCGCGGGCGAGGTCACCCTGTGCACTTGTTTCCGCCAACATGAAATAGCTACAATATCGTCACCAAGAAGCCTACATCTACAACGAACAGAAATAACAATACTACAGATTTAACCACAAAGGTTGAGCTAATTAAACATGGCTCAAGTATTTACCAAGATTTAATAAAGGTTATCAATCGTGTCAATTTTTATAATCGTGTTGGGGACAAGAAAACGCAAATGCCTACTGTCGTCTCACCGAGAATGCGGGATGAGGATACAAGCAAATATTAAAGCAACATTGAACAACTGAATTATTTGTGTGGCAACATTGTAACTTTTCAACATTTCTTTCACGAATCACGAATATATAGGAAATATGTTTAATTTCTTTTGCAAGGTAGATTTACTTGTAACTCGTACATATTTCACAGATGAAATCAGCATTATCAGAGATGATAGAAGAAGAATTACAAACTATTCTCTGTGTGTGTGGGGGGGGGTGAAACGGAAAGTATATAAATATCTGCCCCCTTTGGAAATGTTTTTGCCCGTTCTAGAGAATACTTTGCCCCTCCTGGCAGCTGCTTCTCGCTACGGGCCTGAGAAAAACTATATTATTATTATTGTAATCTCACAATATAATGTGATTAGGCTGTAATTGGGCATGTATAATACCTGCAATTAAACTGTCTGTGGAATACGTAAACATAATGCATCAAAGAAGTATTGATAAACTGAAAACTTACGATTAGCCCTACACTTTCGTCGTATGAAAATCTGTTGTACGTTGAAGTTTAATTGAAGAAAATCAGATAGACTGGAAACCTGATCATGTACCATGTGCTGCAACTGTTCTCCAGTCCCAGATTTGTGTCTTTGTGTTTGCAGTTATACTGTCCATTTGGTTTCCAACCGACATTCGCTTTCTCCATTGAATTTCCTTGTTAATAGCTGCCTTCATTTTAATTAAAAACTAACTCACTTTACATACAAGAGGCCTACAAGACACCGTTAGATTACAATTAATATATTTTTCTTTATGTTTCTCAAATCAACTGTTCTTTATATTTTATAATTACGTACATATGTCAAACTACAAACCATAGCGTCAGTATCAAACACATGCTTCTGATTTCTCTATTTGTTTACATTCATTTCTAATTATTATGTACAACAATGTACAAATTAGATACAGTTATCTAATTTGCTTGTCTTTTTTTGCATAATTTGTAATATAGGCCTAGTATACAAAGCGTACATAAAAGGTAGTGCCAAACTTCAGGAAATGATTCTACTCATTAAACTTAAGGAAAAATGTGTAGTACATATATGCCGAAATTGCTTCATTTACCGTTTATGTGCCTGTAACACTTAAGGCTCCCAGACAGAATCTACGTAGGCGATACTCCGTTGCCCTGGTCTCGAGAGGTCAAGTACCTAGGGGTTCACCTCGACCGACGTCTCACCTGGCGGACACACTCTGCACAAGTAGCCCGAAAGACCACCCATCGTCTCTATCAACTCAGACCCGTGTTATGCAGCAACGCCATGACCCGCCGCCTAGGAAAGCTTATCGTCTCCACCTATGTGGTGCCGATGGTTACCTACGCGATACCCGTTTGGGGCTACTTGGCCAAGACCCACAAGCGAAAGCTTCCTTGACCGAGGATTGCGCTGGGCATGTAAAGCCCATTACCTAACATCTAACAAAACGATCCGAGACTCCCTGCGTGTCCGTTCCTGGACGCCACTATACGGACACTGTCCCGAAAATTTTATCGCCGCTCCGCCCGATTCCAGAGCAACCACATGATTAGCGCCCTCGGTCGCTACCAATCTGTGCCAGGAGAATCTTGGACCCGGCCTCGGCGCACACTCACCCTCAATTAAGTAATTAATTGAAAACCCACGGCCGGTAGCAGGCCACACCCTAAATCCAGACCAATCAGTAGTCCCTGCGGCAGGAGCTCTTTCTGAAGCTCGGAACGTAGTATACGAGAGGGCGACGGGCAAGCACTTCGTCCCGCACACCCATTGAACTTGTATGTGTCTGTATGTGTGTTTTTTTTAATTAATTGCTGTCAAACGATATTTTACGTTTATTTGTACACTCTGTTAATATATAACAATAAGAATAACTGTTCACAGGATACATGGAATGAAGAGAACTAGTCCATTAACTAGTTCTCTGTTTAAATAATAACATCTTATGTACAACATATTTAGAATGTTAAAAACTAAGTCCACCGGAAATGTCAACTTTAATCGTCTTGTCTGCATGCTGTTGTCTAGTAGATTTATGGGTAGAGGATTTGTGTGCTCTCCAGCCGTTTCACATATTTTTTACTGAACATCATAGTGGTTTCACCGACTGTAGGAGGTCTAGGTCGCTATAGATATCTTTCTTGCTGACGAACGCACGTTATGGCATCTAGCACCTTGGTCTGAAACTTTCAGTGTGTGTGTGTGTGTGTGTGTGTGTGTGTGTGTGTGTGTGTGTGTGTGTGTGTGTGTGTGTGTGTGTGTGTGTGTGTGTGTGTGTGTGTGTGTGTGTGTGTGTGTGTGTGTGTGTGTGTGTGTGTGTGTGTGTGTGTGTGTGTGTGTGTGTGTGTGTGTGTGTGTGTGTGTGTGTGTGTGTGTGTGTGTGTGTGTGTGTGTGTGAAACAGCAAAGACATTTTTGTTTTTATTAATGTTACTCCCTTCGCGCATAAAGATTAATCATATTAAAAGAAATAAACCAATTTTTAATTTTATTAAATATCTTTACACTTTAATAGAATATATAATTAAATTGTAGTTTTGTTTTGGGCTAATTAACATTAAATTAAAGTGTTATTTAAAGTTTATCTTCCGCTAATACTGAAAGTCCCAACTTTCCAAGTGAAACCAAAGCGAAGCAGCTGCACTTAAGGAACTGTATCTCCACTGTTACGTATGCAGTTTACTGGGTTATGTAACAATTTTATAACTAATGAGAAGAATGTTTAATATTTAATTCACAGCACTTAAGACAAATAGACAGCAGCAGCAGCAGCAGCATTGTTAATACAATAGCGTGTATATAACGGAGAGAGAAACTGCAGCTGTCTGGTTGGATATATTAAACAATCCGTCTATTAAACACTATTGCAAAATGCCATCAATCAATTCGTTACTGACAAAGAGTGTTATTTCACGTAGTCGGTTCAGCCGACAAGTGGAATTTGGACAGTTGGTTACACACGACAAACCATCTTCGCCTCGCGATTAGACCGGTACTTCTTGGAACTGCGTCTTGTTTAAGTTGCGCCCTCCCCCCCCCCACTAATGAAACTTAAATACTTCCGAGAAGATCACACAGATATGTTTGCATAGCAGTTGATGCTTTTAATTTTTAATAATTTATTGTTCAAAACAAACCGTGGTGAGGTCGATCAATTATTAAAGCTCTAAGTCGTACTGAAAACGACCTCATAACACTTACTTACCCGAATCCACGCCAGTAGATGAACTCATTGGCGATATTAACTTTAACCTGTGACCATAAATACGCTTTCCACTTATCTGTTTATTATTTACAGATATAAACTCTCACACACACGCGCGCGGGCGAGGTCACCCTGTGCACTTGTTTCCGCCAACATGAAATAGCTACAATATCGTCACCAAGAAGCCTACATCTACAACGAACAGAAATAACAATACTACAGATTTAACCACAAAGGTTGAGCTAATTAAACATGGCTCAAGTATTTACCAAGATTTAATAAAGGTTATCAATCGTGTCAATTTTTATAATCGTGTTGGGGACAAGAAAAACGCAAATGCCTACTGTCGTCTCACCGAGAATGCGGGATGAGGATACAAGCAAATATTAAAGCAACATTGAACAACTGAATTATTTGTGTGGCAACATTGTAACTTTTCAACATTTCTTTCACGAATCACGAATATATAGGAAATATGTTTAATTTCTTTTGCAAGGTAGATTTACTTGTAACTCGTACATATTTCACAGATGAAATCAGCATTATCAGAGATGATAGAAGAAGAATTACAAACTATTCTGTGTGTGTGTGGGGGGGGGTGAAACGGAAAGTATATAAATATCTGCCCCCTTTGGAAATGTTTTGCCCGTTCTAGAGAATACTTTGCCCCTCCTGGCAGCTGCTTCTCGCTACGGGCCTGAGAAAAATATATTATTATTATTGTAATCTCACAATATAATGTGATTAGGCTGTAATTGGGCATGTATAATACCTGCAATTAAACTGTCTGTGGAATACGTAAACATAATGCATCAAAGAAGTATTGATAAACTGAAAACTTACGATTAGCCCTACACTTTCGTCGTATGAAAATCTGTTGTACGTTGAAGTTTAATTGAAGAAAATCAGATAGACTGGAAACCTGATCATGTACCATGTGCTGCAACTGTTCTCCAGTCCCAGATTTGTGTCTTTGTGTTTGCAGTTGTACTGTCCATTTGGTTTCCAACCGACATTCGCTTTCTCCATTGAATTTCCTTGTTAATAGCTGCCTTCATTTTAATTAAAAACTAACTCACTTTACATACAAGAGGCCTACAAGACACCGTTAGATTACAATTAATATATTTTTCTTTATGTTTCTCAAATCAACTGTTCTTTATATTTTATAATTACGTACATATGTCAAACTACAAACCATAGCGTCAGTATCAAACACATGGCTTCTGATTTCTCTATTTGTTTACATTCATTTCTAATTATTATGTACAACAATGTACAAATTAGATACAGTTATCTAATTTGCTTGTCTTTTTTTGCATAATTTGTAATATAGGCCTAGTATACAAAGCGTACATAAAAGGTAGTGCCAAACTTCAGGAAATGATTCTACTCATTAAACTTAAGGAAAAATGTGTAGTACATATATGCCGAAATTGCTTCATTTACCGTTTATGTGTCTGTAACACTTAAGGCTCCCAGACAGAATCTACGTAGGCGATACTCCGTTGCCCTGGTCTCGAGAGGTCAAGTACCTAGGGGTTCACCTCGACCGACGTCTCACCTGGCGGACACACTCTGCACAAGTAGCCCGAAAGACCACCCATCGTCTCTATCAACTCAGACCCGTGTTATGCAGCAACGCCATGACCCGCCGCCTAGGAAAGCTTATCGTCTCCACCTATGTGGTGCCGATGGTTACCTACGCGATACCCGTTTGGGGCTACTTGGCCAAGACCCACAAGCGAAAGCTTCCTTGACCGAGGATTGCGCTGGGCATGTAAAGCCCATTACCTAACATCTAACAAAACGATCCGAGACTCCCTGCGTGTCCGTTCCTGGACGCCACTATACGGACACTGTCCCGAAAATTTTATCGCCGCTCCGCCCGATTCCAGAGCAACCACATGATTAGCGCCCTCGGTCGCTACCAATCTGTGCCAGGAGAATCTTGGACCCGGCCTCGGCGCACACTCACCCTCAATTAAGTAATTAATTGAAAACCCACGGCCGGTAGCAGGCCACACCCTAAATCCAGACCAATCAGTAGTCCCTGCGGCAGGAGCTCTTTCTGAAGCTCGGAACGTAGTATACGAGAGGGCGACGGGCAAGCACTTCGTCCCGCACACCCATTGAACTTGTATGTGTCTGTATGTGTGTTTTTTTTAATTAATTGCTGTCAAACGATATTTTACGTTTATTTGTACACTCTGTTAATATATAACAATAAGAATAACTGTTCACAGGATACATGGAATGAAGAGAACTAGTCCATTAACTAGTTCTCTGTTTAAATAATAACATCTTATGTACAACATATTTAGAATGTTAAAAACTAAGTCCACCGGAAATGTCAACTTTAATCGTCTTGTCTGCATGCTGTTGTCTAGTAGATTTATGGGTAGAGGATTTGTGTGCTCTCCAGCCGTTTCACATATTTTTTACTGAACATCATAGTGGTTTCACCGACTGTAGGAGGTCTAGGTCGCTATAGATATCTTTCTTGCTGACGAACGCACGTTATGGCATCTAGCACCTTGGTCTGAAACTTTCAGTGTGTGTGTGTGTGTGTGTGTGTGTGTGTGTGTGTGTGTGTGTGTGTGTGTGTGTGTGTGTGTGTGTGTGTGTGTGTGTGTGTGTGTGTGTGTGTGTGTGTGTGTGTGTGTGTGTGTGTGTGTGTGAAACAGCAAAGACATTTTTGTTTTTATTAATGTTACTCCCTTCGCGCATAAAGATTAATCATATTAAAAGAAATAAACCAATTTTTAATTTTATTAAATATCTTTACACTTTAATAGAATATATAATTAAATTGTAGTTTTGTTTTGGGCTAATTAACATTAAATTAAAGTGTTATTTAAAGTTTATCTTCCGCTAATACTGAAAGTCCCAACTTTCCAAGTGAAACCAAAGCGAAGCAGCTGCACTTAAGGAACTGTATCTCCACTGTTACGTATGCAGTTTACTGGGTTATGTAACAATTTTATAACTAATGAGAAGAATGTTTAATATTTAATTCACAGCACTTAAGACAAATAGACAGCAGCAGCAGCAGCAGCATTGTTAATACAATAGCGTGTATATAACGGAGAGAGAAACTGCAGCTGTCTGGTTGGATATATTAAACAATCCGTCTATTAAACACTATTGCAAAATGCCATCAATCAATTCGTTACTGACAAAGAGTGTTATTTCACGTAGTCGGTTCAGCCGACAAGTGGAATTTGGACAGTTGGTTACACACGACAAACCATCTTCGCCTCGCGATTAGACCGGTACTTCTTGGAACTGCGTCTTGTTTAAGTTGCGCCCTCCCCCCCCCCCCACTAATGAAACTTAAATACTTCCGAGAAGATCACACAGATATGTTTGCATAGCAGTTGATGCTTTTAATTTTTAATAATTTATTGTTCAAAACAAACCGTGGTGAGGTCGATCAATTATTAAAGCTCTAAGTCGTACTGAAAACGACCTCATAACACTTACTTACCCGAATCCACGCCAGTAGATGAACTCATTGGCGATATTAACTTTAACCTGTGACCATAAATACGCTTTCCACTTATCTGTTTATTATTTACAGATATAAACTCTCACACACACGCGCGCGGGCGAGGTCACCCTGTGCACTTGTTTCCGCCAACATGAAATAGCTACAATATCGTCACCAAGAAGCCTACATCTACAACGAACAGAAATAACAATACTACAGATTTAACCACAAAGGTTGAGCTAATTAAACATGGCTCAAGTATTTACCAAGATTTAATAAAGGTTATCAATCGTGTCAATTTTTATAATCGTGTTGGGGACAAGAAAAACGCAAATGCCTACTGTCGTCTCACCGAGAATGCGGGATGAGGATACAAGCAAATATTAAAGCAACATTGAACAACTGAATTATTTGTGTGGCAACATTGTAACTTTTCAACATTTCTTTCACGAATCACGAATATATAGGAAATATGTTTAATTTCTTTTGCAAGGTAGATTTACTTGTAACTCGTACATATTTCACAGATGAAATCAGCATTATCAGAGATGATAGAAGAAGAATTACAAACTATTCTCTGTGTGTGTGTGGGGGGGGGTGAAACGGAAAGTATATAAATATCTGCCCCCTTTGGAAATGTTTTGCCCGTTCTAGAGAATACTTTGCCCTCCTGGCAGCTGCTTCTCGCTACGGGCCTGAGAAAAACTATATTATTATTATTGTAATCTCACAATATAATGTGATTAGGCTGTAATTGGGCATGTATAATACCTGCAATTAAACTGTCTGTGGAATACGTAAACATAATGCATCAAAGAAGTATTGATAAACTGAAAACTTACGATTAGCCCTACACTTTCGTCGTATGAAAATCTGTTGTACGTTGAAGTTTAATTGAAGAAAATCAGATAGACTGGAAACCTGATCATGTACCATGTGCTGCAACTGTTCTCCAGTCCCAGATTTGTGTCTTTGTGTTTGCAGTTATACTGTCCATTTGGTTTCCAACCGACATTCGCTTTCTCCATTGAATTTCCTTGTTAATAGCTGCCTTCATTTTAATTAAAAACTAACTCACTTTACATACAAGAGGCCTACAAGACACCGTTAGATTACAATTAATATATTTTTCTTTATGTTTCTCAAATCAACTGTTCTTTATATTTTATAATTACGTACATATGTCAAACTACAAACCATAGCGTCAGTATCAAACACATGGCTTCTGATTTCTCTATTTGTTTACATTCATTTCTAATTATTATGTACAACAATGTACAAATTAGATACAGTTATCTAATTTGCTTGTCTTTTTTTGGATAATTTGTAATATAGGCCTAGTATACAAAGCGTACATAAAAGGTAGTGCCAAACTTCAGGAAATGATTCTACTCATTAAACTTAAGGAAAAATGTGTAGTACATATATGCCGAAATTGCTTCATTTACCGTTTATGTGTCTGTAACACTTAAGGCTCCCAGACAGAATCTACGTAGGCGATACTCCGT
>JAWRYS010000053.1:0-29457 GCA_034769895.1 Magicicada septendecula | reverse complement strand
AGATTGTACAACGTAAAGGCGATCGTGTAAAAGTCAGATGGTTAGGATTCGATGGTAAACACGATTCGTGGATACACAAGAAGAACTTGCTATAACAACTATTCGACTCATGGAAATAGAACCAGTATGCATCGATACGTTATGATGACAACATGCACGCTGTGTACAGTGTAAAAGACATTGTGTCACATCCTGGTTACGATGAGTACATCGTGAACACGACTGCAAACGACGTTGAACGCATGCGTAGGATCTTGACAGTGCACGAGTACTGGCAACGGGTTATCAATCGTGTGAAGAGATTCCGTCTTAACGAAATAGTACCAAGTGGTACCGGATTCGATCACTACAAAGAATGTGTTTGGTCGGATCCGAACTGTGAAACGGGTCCGGACACTTGTGTATGCAGTTACATATCTACCGACTGCTGCAATATAGTGCGACTATTAAATAGACTGTGCACGGAACGTCAACATGAAAATATTGCAACAAGCGCACAGATTAAAAATAAAGGACGTGGACTATTCGAAATTGTGCGGCGATGGTGGTGGGGGTGGTTGTGGCAGAAAAAAACGTAAACACGGACGTCTTCTGCCCGATACCGTTCGTTCGATCATCTGCGGACCTTCTGCGTGCGGGAAGGCAAACGTCATGTTCAACCTGTTGTTCGATGTAAACGGATTAAGATTCGCGAACTTATACGTGTTTTCTAAATCACTATTTCAACCCAAATATCAGATGCTGGAGACCTTGATGACACAACTTTCCAACGAAGGAATGGGTTATCACGCCTACAACGATAACGAAGAGGTACCGCCTCCCGACGAGGTCGATCCTGATTCTATTATGGTGTTCGATGATGTGTCTTGTGAAAGACAACACAATATACGCAAGTATTTCTCTATGGGACGTCACAGCGGTGTGGACGCGTTTTACCTTTGTCAGACGTACAGTCAAGTGCCAAAACAGTTGGTTCGTGTTAATGCCAATCTAATAGTATTGTTCAAACAGGACGATCGCAACTTGAAGCATGTGTATAACGATCATGTCAACACGGACATGAAATATGACACGTTTAAGAACATGTGCGCTGAAGCGTGGAAAGATCGTTATGGCTTTCTCGTTGTGGACAAGGATTCTTCTATCGACACCGGTAGGTACAGAGTCGGTTTCGATCGTTTCATAGTAGTCGCACCTAACGATTAAACAAAAAAAAATTGTCAAAAGTTTAGCTAAATACACGTGTCCTGCTGTCAACGACTTTAGTTGTCGTACTACCGTTTATCGAGATGGATGACAAGAAAAAACGATTAGCACGTGATATCGACACGATCAGTGATGACATACGGAAGAAATACCGTGCGTTAAAACATGGTATTCGTGAAGAAGAAGCAACGTTATCCAAAAGTTACAAACCGATTCTGGAACCGTTACAAAATATTTCACAAGCATTGCTTGAAAAGAAACGTAAAACAACAAATGAAAAGCCGATAAGAGTGAAAAAAATGAAACAAGAAGAAGAGGAAGAAGAAGAAGAAGAGGATCCATTAGATGCAATTAGTAAGAGCGATGTAGGAACACCACTTCGTTCCCGAACGAAACCGTCTTTCCTGAAAACACCCGTGATAGCCGAAACATCAGGTGATGACGATGAGGACGATCCTAGTCAAAACATTGAAAAAATGTTAGACACACCGGAAGGAAGACGTGAAGCGCGTAGATATTTTCAGGACAAATACGACAGTGAATCGTTAGCGAACAAGTACATGCGTATGATCGTTTCGTCCGAACGCGATCGTCTGATGGACTATACGTACGGTGTAAGACATGAAAACGGAAAATGGATGATTGGTGATTCACAGTTCGAAATCGATAAGGACGATACGATTCTTATCAACGGTAAACGATACAAAGGTACACCAGGACTCTACGAACTTGTATTCATGAAGCATCCTAATGAAAATATTTACAAGGAATCAGATCTGAAAACGTACAAAGATATACTGCGTAACACCAACGCGCATAAGCAGTATTACTTAGCGAACGCACAGGTGAACGCGAACAGAGGTGTAAAGTATAAACGAATAATATCGCAACTGTTTCCATCGAAACGTACAGGACAGGGGCATAATAATATTGATACATCGTATATGACGCTAACGAGAAAAAAAGACAAAATCGATTACGTGCACTGGGACGATCCGAACGAACTGGTGGACAGATTGCGACTGTTAATGGCATCACAACGTGTTGGAAACAGTGGGCACACGAACGAAATCGTCTCCATAGTGGAAGAACTACGTGAAGCAGACATAATCGTATAACAAGAGCGGTATATATCATCTGACATTAGCAGCAGCAGCATGGAATCGATCTTAAAGGACTCGTTAATGTGCTCCCTATTCGATTCTGAAAGCCGATAAAGTATAAATAATACTGTCGTACACGCACCGGGGGACATTCCACGATTGGTTGTGACAACATGGATATCGTGCTACTGTTTATTATTGCGTGCACAAGCGCCGTCGTCGTCGCATCGTCCGTTAACGCTAACGATGTAGATTTCGCTATAGATTATTTGGTGCGATACGGATACGTGCCCGACGATAGTTTACGACTCACGGACAACACTACCATCGATATGGACGCCTACCTTCGCACGTTTCAAGTGAATTACAATTTAACCGTAAATGGAGAATTGAACAATGAAACGATGAATCTGATGCGTGCGCGGAGATGTGGTAACGAAGATTTCGTGTCGTACACCTTACGAACGCCGTGGGCCAAGAAACGTCTGTCGTGGCGATTCTTTCACGGTAGCGTCAGTGCTATAGAAGCGTCGCGACAAGCGTTCGCTGTGTGGCAGAAACATTCGAATCTGGAATTCGAATATCGACCCAACGACATAAACGCAGACATGGTTATCGCTATGAAATATTTTAAACACAGGTGTCTGACTTCCAGGTGCACGATCTGCGGGTACGATTTGGACGGACGAGGAGGTATACTCGCTCACGCTTACTACCCGCCCGATTTACCGTATAACACTACTGAAATACATATGGACTACTACGAGTCGTGGAATTATACAAACGCAACCGAAATACCGGACGATCAGACCAGTTTTCTTCAGGTGCTAACGCACGAAATCGGACACGCGTTAGGACTGTCACATTCCCTCGAGAGGGATTCGATCATGTACCCGTTCTACGTACCACGCTCGGACGGACCGTTCGACCTGAGAGACGACGATATAAGAGGCATTCAACGCTTGTACGGGAAGCCGCCGCCGCCGCCCGCTACGACGACGACGACAACGTCAACGTCGACGACGACGACACCGACAACGAACGAGACCGTGCGGACGACAACGGATTTATGTCGACTAAAGAACGTTAACCAATTTTTAATAATCAACAGACATCTGTATATCGTGCACGATAACTTTTTGTGGACATTGGATATCGAGTCGAAGCGAACGGGCGAGAGTCCGCTTCTGTTGACGGATTGGTTGACTTTCTTACCGCCGACGTTCACCAACGTTTCGGCGATGTACCAGAGACCGCGGACCGAAGAAGTGGTGCTTTTCATAGACAACTATGTATACATGTTTGATATACACAGTCTGCAGCCGGTGAACGGGTATCCGCGTTCAATCACAACGCTCGGTGTTCGCACGATGACGAAAATAAACGCTGCAATACACACGTACACGGGTCGAACTCTTCTGTTGTACAACGATATGTATTACAGTGAGATAGACGAGTGCACGTTCACGATCAAGAAACATGGTTATGTTAAAGATCGTTTTGTCGGCTTACCAGAAGCCGTTGATAGTGCGTTCCGATATATCGACGGAAAAATTTATTTCTTCAAAGACACACACGTATACGTGTACGATGAATTTCTAGATACGATTGTAAAAGGAAAACATAACGACGCACTATCCGTTGTCGGAATAAAATGCATAGACAGTACGATCGTATCAAAACTAATCGATTTATTACGTGAATACGTATAAATGTCGTGCACAACGAACGAGGCGCATCATTCACGAGATGAGTGTCGACAAGTTTGGCAGACACCAGAGCGCTGTCAGAGCGCGAAGAGAGACGCGACGCAGTCTGCGAGAGGATATTGGTATCACAATGACCGAGGACGGACACTTTGATGTAGCGGGAAAAAAAATACATAATTTGGGCGAACCGCGCGATGATAGCGATGCCGTTTCACTGCGCTTTGTGCGTGACAATTGTCTGTTAGCTGGCGATTCGTCGACGGCGGCGCAAGGAATAGATGCGAAAGGTCGTAAGCTCGTCAACGTCGGCGCTCCTGTCGATCTCGCGGACGCTGTCAACAAGCAGTACGTAGACTACTCGTGCTTACGTTTCACACAATTGGTACCGAACAAGAAGAACGGGGCTGTCGTCGACGCACGAGACCATCGCATACAGTCTCTGAGGGAACCGATTCGTGCGAGAGACGCCGCGACCAAAATATACGTGGACTCGAAAATCATACCGAAGGATACGAACTCTAACCTAATGGTCGGCAATGTGCGGATAACACAGTTAGCTCCACCCATGAACAACAAGGACGCAGTGAATTTGGAATTTTTGAACCGACACACGATCACCGCGGTAAACGATGCTTATTTCAACGCGCAAGGAAAAACCATTCTAAACGTTGGCGATGGTGGCGCACGGGCCACAGATGCAGTGAACGCGCGTCAATTGGAGGACGTGAAGCGGTACGCGAAGAGCGAAACGTACAAACTCGCAAAAGTGTTCCAACATCGTTGGGAGAAAGTGGTATCGTATATCTATAAATTGCATACACGCGCAGCGCGTACTTCACTTGGTGCCGAAGAGGCAGACTTACTACTTATGAACAAGACGGAGACGAGCGTGTTGATTAGTGATCTGGACAAATCCAACAACGAGCAAGATTGGAGATCTCTTTATCGAGAGCAAACGAAACAGTAGTCATGTATGAACTACGTAGCCGTGTTGATAAAAAAAAGGGGGGCGTGGTCTTATCGGAAAAATAGTTAAAAGCGCGGTACCATTCGTCGCGAAGTCAGTACCTACACTGATCAATCGAGCGGTGGACGTATTACCGGTAGAACTACATCTGCCTGGCTACAGGTTCTGCGGACCAGGAACGAAACTAGAGGAGAGATTGAGTCGTGGTGATCGAGGAATCAACGAGTTGGACGAAGCCTGTCGCGAACACGATATCGCTTACAGCAAGTACAAGGACAACGAACGACGAGGTATAGCGGATCGTGTGCTAGCCGGTAAAGCGTGGGAACGAGTTAAAGCTTTGAATTCAGGCATCAGTGAAAGAGCGTACGCAGCAGCCGTAGCAGCAGCAATGAAGGCGAAATCTGCGTTAGGCAGCGGGCTATGCTGTAGTGGTGGTGGTGGTGTGCGTAAACGTCGACGTCGCACCAGACGACGCAAGCCGGTTCGACGCACGATAATCAGGAAGAGGAGGAGGACGACGACAACAGGGACAGGAAAACGACGAAGAAGGAGTGGTGGTAAAAAGGCTTCAGGACTCTATCTTCGACCGTACCGAAAAAACTAATCAAAATACCCGTGCGTCCATTGTCCGATCATGATCTTTATGAGTACACGAAACGATTGCGTATACCCTATTTCAGAGGTGTGTACATGCGCGACGCACTTCCTAGTACATCACCGTGGGTGAACGAAAGTGCGATCGTGAATCTGGACGATGCTAGCGGACCGGGCACGCACTGGGTATGCTACAAGAAGCGAGGCGACAGAGTCTGGTACTTTGATGGATTCGGCAATCTACGTCCACCTGTCGAGCTAATGCGGTACTTTGGATCGAACGTGACCGACGTTCATTACAATTACATGCGAAAACAACCGTCGGATACAGTCATCTGCGGACATTTATGTTTAGAGTTTTTGACATCGAACGATCAGTAAACTACAAGATGTCTTCGCTTACGGTCACCGTCACAGGAACGGATCCGAGCGCACTGGTTTGTGACTTTTTTCCACCGCTTGAATTGACGGACGGTGAATGGTACGCAGGACTGCTGGACTTTACCACGTACAACTCTATACCGAACGTGGAGAGTGGAAAAAACAATGTCTTTCCTGTACTAAAGGGAGCACGTAAAACGTTAGAGCTTGTCAATATACCGACCGGTGTGTATGAAATCAGTGATATTGAAACATACCTGAAAAAAGAACTAGCAGACCCGAAATTTTCTCTACGACCCAACAACAACACATTGAAATGTGAAATTTATTGTTCATACGATATCGATTTCGGATGTACGGAACACACGATCGGTACCATGTTGGGTTTTTCCAAGAGCCGCAAGTTAGAAGCGTATATATTACACACGTCGGATGCGCCTGTAAACATTAACAAAGTGAACGTTTTGGAGATAAGGTGTAACGCTGTTCAAGGTTCATACAAGGCGGGTCGAAACGAGCATATATTGCACTCGTTCTATCCAACAGTTGAGCCAGGATTCAAGATAGTCGAAACGCCTAGAAACGTCATTTATTTTCCGCTTAACGTACTACACTTGCGTAACGTTACAGTGTCCGTACACGATCAGGACGGTGATATTGTGAATTTTCAAGGGGAAGTCATCACCGCACGTATACATTTGAAACGTGTGTAGTAATCATGGGAATTTATTTCACCGAAACCTCCATGATGATGAAGAGCGGAGGTAGCGACGGCTTGCACTGCAAGATAAAAGAGGACAACACTTTTGGAAAAGGTATCAGTAGACGTTCGTCGTTGACACGATTAACAGCAACTAACCGACGCTACCTGATTTCACTAGGATTCAAACTCAAGAGAAACAAGTAACATGACGGACAGCGGTATAGTCTTATCGGTTGAACGTCGACCGTTCTTTGAAGACAACATCACACATTATGAATATCATCCTCATGCACCGTACGCGTCGGCGTCACGATATGGAAATAATGATGAGATACGCATACCTATCCTGCAACAGGAAGTCTTCACTTTACCGATGGAAAGTTTCCTGTACGTTGAAGGCAAGTTGAGCAAAAAAACCACTGCCACTGGTAATGTGAACGTGAAAATGATAAACAATGCGATTGCGTTTCTCTTCGAAGAAATCCGTTACGAATTGGCCGGCGTGGAAGTAGATCGTACCAAGAGTGTTGGCATCACATCCACTATTAAAACCATACTATCTGCCAGCAAGCAGGACATTGTTTCGATGCAAAATGCCGGTTGGGTTGCTCCTACAGCTGACGAGCTAACACCATCTGGTAAAAATAATGAATTCAACTTTTGCATACCGTTGAGGATGCTGATGGGATTTGCTGAAGATTTCACACATGTTATTTTAAACATGAAACAAGAACTGATACTATTACGCACTTCCACTGACGTTAACGCTCTGTTCTCGTCTACGGATGCGCCCGCTAACGCTGATATAGAACTAACAAAAATCTCTTGGATGATTCCGTTCGTGTACGTGAACAATGAAGTACGGATACGATTATTGGATATCATACGCAAAGACCTACCACTATTCTTACCGTTTCGTAGTTGGGAACTGCACGAGTACCCGGTTTTACCAACGACTGACAGACAGACTTGGACAGTGAAAACAACTACACAACTGGAGAAACCGCGGTACGTGATACTCACCTTCCAGACCAGCAGAAAGAATAATCTGAAAAAACATGCCGGCGAATTCGATCACTGCAATGTGACAAATGCGAGACTCTTTCTGAACGACAAATACTACCCGTACGATAACCTGAACCTGGATATCGATAACGGACGTTATGCATTGCTGTACGACATGTATACACGATTTCAAAAGTCATACTACCACAGAAGTCAACCCAACGTACTTCTAACGCCTACTGAGTTCATAGCAAAAGCACCGTTATTCGTCTTCGATTGTAGCAGACAGGATGAGTCGCTCAAGTCTTCACCAGTCGACGTCAGATTGGAATTCGAGTCATCGAGCAATTTCCCCGCTCAGACCGCGGCCTACTGCTTGATACTGCATGATTCGCTCAACGTGTACACTCCGTTATCCAACACAGTGCGCAGACATAATTAAACATTTACTATAAATTATTGTTTTTTTTTGCTGTAAATATAATGTTGCTTTTTAGAATGTAATGTATGTGTTACATGTATGCGATTTTTATTTTAAAAAAAAATGTAATCAATTTTTATGTATTTGCTGTAAATAGAATGTAATGTATGACTTACATGTATGTAATTTTTTATTAAAAAAAAATGTAATCATTTTTCATGTATTTTATTTTGTGGAGGGGGAAACGAT
This sequence comes from Magicicada septendecula, assembly GCA_034769895.1. Classification (NCBI taxonomy): domain Eukaryota; kingdom Metazoa; phylum Arthropoda; class Insecta; order Hemiptera; family Cicadidae; genus Magicicada; species Magicicada septendecula. Next base: position 21,116 of record JAWRYS010000053.1, on the reverse strand, counting down.
TATCCTCTTCTTCCTATTTTTTTTTGCTCAGTGTTTCATCAACACGACTCGCGAGAGGACGCACAAGATGCTTTCACACGATTTCGATGATGATGATACCAAACCCAAGAACGACCGCTATTTCAAACAATGCGGTGAAGCGACAGCAACAACAATCAAGTCCTTATCACCAGACGATAAAGAAGTGCAAGTCATCTTAATTCAAAAAATCACATCTCCGTACCCGCGTTACAGAAGCTTGGAAAATCGTTTAAAGAGTTTTAAAGAATGGCCTGTATCGTTAACGATAACACCTAAAGAATTATCAGAAGCGGGTTTCTTTTACACTGGATGCAACGATAGAGTGATTTGTTTTTGCTGTGGAGGCGGATTAAACAAATGGGAACGTGGAGAATATGCTTGGATGGAACACGCACGTCATTTCCCTGCGTGCTCTTACGTAATGTTAATGAAAGATAAAAATTTTATCATCAAGGCACTGGGTATCGTTACCGAAGCGCAAGCACCAACAGCAATAGCGACAGCAGAGAACGAACAACGCGTCGACACTATCAAGGAGAATATAAAAAACATAGAAGGAAGCTCTAATCGTGATACAATGTGCAAAGTCTGTTACGCACAAAACGTGGAAGTTGTACTTATTCCCTGTCGACATTTTATCACATGTGTGAATTGCGCCATAACCCTACATACTTGTCCTTTATGTAGAACCACATGCACCGCTTACATGAGAGCGTATTTCTAGTTCATTTTCACGCCTTAATTTAATCGATTAGTGAACACAAGGTTTGAAAATATATGCTGCCGTGGCAAAAGTGTTTAATCCAAGTCCACTAATATCGCATACCTCAGTGTTTGAACAGCACGCGTTGAAGACGGACGCATGGAGCTGTTATCTCCGTACCAGTACATACGCTGTAGTGAATTAAAGCACACAATACTATACCCTATAGACATTTTTGTATACAACATTTTGACCTGTAAATTTGTTGCACTGATCCGTGACGAAAATATAAGGTACAAAATAAACGTTCCGAAAAAATTCTTTACGAGCGTTTCACAACATACAACGTGTCTGTTCCGTAAGACGGACGGATCTGCAGCGTTCTTAGTAACACCAAACACATTATTTATAACGAAAAAAGGATGTGCGAGGATAATCTAGCAGTCATCCTTGACTTTCACTGTTTCATCGACAACGATGGAAACGAACTCGTTAAGGAACTATCCATTATGGATGTCACTGCATTTGCCAGCAGACATTGGATATTTTCACCTCCAGCAAACATGATTGTTTCGAATCATAAACATGCGAGGACAAACAGATGGTTAACAGAGCATTATCATGGACTAGCGTGGACGGACGGGGACACATCGTATGAACATCTTGTGCCGATATTAGAAAAATATACATTTCCTTTTAAATTTGTGTTCGTAAAAGGATTGCAAAAAAAAAATTTCTACAGAAGCGTATCGTACATTTTAATATTATAAATTTAGAAGATTTCGGTTGTCCTAAACTCGATCAATTACAATCAATACATGGAACAGTCTGTCTCGTGCACCACTTACTTCCAGAAATATGTACAAATACTAGAGTACACGCTTTACGCGAGTGGGTTGTATCAGATTTTAGAGTAATCAATATGTTTCTAATAAATTACTAATTGAAAACATTATTGTTTAGCGCTTACGTAAAACAAGTTAACCTTTCTGACGATTACATCACTCTGTATAGTCATATAAAAAAAATTAGATTCACCGACATGTTCTAACACGCATGAGTGCTGTTAATTAAATCATTCTGTCTATTCATAAAAAAAATAACCGAGTCGTCTCCTCTTCCCCGCCTACCCATCGAGTCGTGAGAAGTCAAGTCGTATCCTGTTCACACGGATAAAAATAAACTCTTACTGTACGATAAAAAATTTAGCTTCAGCAACATGTTCTAACACGCATGAGTGCTGTTAATTACATCATTCTGTCTATTCATAAAAAAAAATAACCGACTCGTCTCCTCTTCCCCGCCTACCCATCGAGTCGTGAGAAGACAAGTCGTATCCTGTTCACACGGTTAAAAATAAACGCTTACTGTACGTTATGTAGTTCCCCCTCTCTGGTTCCACCTCCACAACTACCTCCCTATTTATTCCGCTGTGCGCGAGCGTTATTCGTTCAGTCCTTGAGAGACGCGCGAGACAAATATAAAATTCTTTATTTTAAAATGGCATCATTCACTGAAAAATTTGCAACTATTAGCGCAATTGAATATAAAAAAATAAAAGAATTAATAATCGGTGTAAAATATCCGATAGAAGAAATGCAGAATATAGACGCGAAGTACGGGAAAGCCGTACTCGTCACTCTTCAAGATTATAAAGACCCTAAACTAAAATATCGCGTATATCTACCTAAAAGATACGCGAGCGTTTTCGAAGATGATGAATTAAAAGATTTAGTACCGTGTTCACTGCATCTAATTTTTCGTGGAGAAAAGGATAGAGCGTACATAGTAGAAATTGTACAGTAAGACCGAATGGACATACTCACTTACCATGTATAATTTTCATTGTAAATACACGTAATTGTCATTAGCTGCACGTACAATTATATATTAACATGTACTTAGTTGTATTTTAATTTATAATATATTGTGCTTACACATATATTTCATTTAATTTAATTATATTTAATTATCAATGTATTTACTGTATATCTAGATAATAAAACAAGGCTTACATGGTGTACATTTTAGAGTAAGCCTGGATAGACATCTTCAAAATTAACAAATATATTTGTTCAAAATTGTCATTGCACACGTACACAAATAGTAAATATAATGTGCTTAAACTTATTTATTTTAATGTAATTCAAAACAATTATTAAAACAATTACAAATAATAAATTATTATGCGTAATGAATTTATAAATTAAAATCTAATTTGCTTACACATAATATAAATGTATACAAATGTATTTATTAGTTTTACTTATTTGTAATTCATACACAATTGTCACACATGTTTACATATTAATTTTTGTCATTACTGTGTACGTCATCATATTTTAATTTGTAATTACTTTATTTAGATGAATATTGTACACAAATGTCATATTGTATATGTTTACATATTATGTATTTTGTACTTGTCACCACTGTTTACTGTTACATAATATTTATTTTAAATTGTAATATATTTTGATTACTTGTATTTTAATTAAATAATATTGCTTTAACATTTTTATTCTATATTTATTTCACAAATCCTTGAAAGATTAACACTAATCATCACTCAATATACAAGCTAAAAGAAATGTTGCGCAATGTGCATTCATGTGTTATTACATATAACTAATTTAAAAAATCAATATTATTAAACAATAATTGCTTGATTAGAAATTACAAAAATTATTTTAAAATAAAACTTACCTTGTACGAGCTCTAGTTGAGAATTGCTTGATTATATTATATTTTAGAAATTAAAAAATTATTTAAAAATGAAACTTACCTTGTACGAGTTCTAGTTGAGTTACTGAATGTGAATCTCGTCGAACGAAAATTAAAAAAATTATTAAAAAAATGAAAACTTATTTAAAAATGAAAAACTCACACTGTACGAGTTCTAGTCTCGTTGAACAATGTGATGATGTGAGCAATTCGTACAGCGTATATATACGCTATCTCAAGGATGAACGCGAAAGCAGATGGTATCAACCAGAGCTGCTACACGTGCAGTCAAGGACAACCATTTAGCTTGGCTTTTCTGTTTCGACGACAAAAAAAACCTAGAGCTACTACACGTGCAGTCAAGGACAATCACTTAGCTTGGCTTGGCTTTCTGTTTCACACAATAATTTATGTACGGTCATCACTTCGTTCACACACACACACACACACACACACACACATTAACAAATGCGCAGACAGCTGGAGCCCAATTAAAATATTACATCACCAACGACTTGTGTTCTTCAAATTATGTACGGCTATTAAAGCCTCAGCTCTCACGCTTTGGTAATAGATGGCTAGACAATTACATCATCACCAGCATGTGTACATATGCTCAGATAGGCGAAACCAATTATTATTCATTAGTTAGTCAACGGCTAGGGTTCTGTTATTAAACAAATGGATGTAAGCACACACAAGCGCGCACAGACAGCTGGAGCCCAATTAATAATATTACATCACCAACGACTCGCGTTCTTCAAATTATGTACGACTAATAAAGCTTTCGTTCACACGCTTTGGTAACAGATGGGCACACAGATAGATTGATTACATCATCACCAGCATGTGTACATATTATGCTCAGATAGCCGAAGCCAATTCATTACAACTAGACATACAATTATGCAATGCATATCATATGTATTTTCTTACATGTACACAACACTACTCATTTTTTTTACGTTCGTGCAATATAGATTACTATAGTAATAATTATTTATGCATAAATATATATTTCATGAGTTGGCAACAATGGTGGCAGTGTAAACATATACAAAACCTGTACACTATAACACATGCACGAGTAATAATTATTTATGCATAAATATATATTTCATGAGTTGGCAACAATGGTGGCAGTGTAAACATATACAAAACCTGTACACTATAACACCGAGCCGTGGCCGGCACAAGTTGACAACGTCGACGGACAATGGTGGCAGTGTAAACATATACAAAACCCGTACACTATAACACATGCACGAGCCGACAACGTGGCCGGCACAAGTTGACAACGTCGACGCTTTTCCAACATGGCCGCCCTTCCGGAAAAACAAAACATATACCCAAACCATACACTATAACACACCACGATCCGGCAACGTGGCCCAACCTTAACCAGCACACACGCACAATCCGACAACATCACAGCTTTCCCAACATGGCCACCAGGCGTGGCCATGTTCGCCGTTCGCCCTTCGCCGTCGTCGTTGACGTCGTCATCGTCGCTGGGCGGCGGCCTGGCTTGATCCTCGCCCGTCGTGGTGGGGTCGTCGTCCATTTTGTCGACGAACGGCGGCCACGCCTCCGCCAATCAACGCACACGGAACCACGCAAAATGGACGACGACGACAACATGGCCGAACGCCGACAACATGGCCGACAACTTCGGTACGCCCATCGAGGTCACGTGGGACACACCACTACCCCCCCGGTCCATCATAACCTCTGCACATGACGACACGCTGCGCCGGAAGTCTACCCCCACCACATGGATTTTTGAATTTCGCGCCAAAAGGGGGGGCTGTGACGTCACTTCCGCGTTAGAACTCTCATTCTTACCCTACTCATGTTACAGTTGCATGTTTCATTGTATATTCAGGAGGGCGACATGTATCGACCTAAATACGCTATTCCTGAAGTTTCAGGAATTTACAATGTATGCCAACGTGTGAGCAAGCTAGATGCTGAATGTAGCCCAGATATGACGTGTATGTCATAATTTAAATAAAGAATTGTGCATGCTTACTTACAAAAATGAATAAAATATAAGTACAATATAAATAAATTAGACAAGGCAGTTACACACGGTAGACGCTTACAATAGTTTACATCGACACAATTTATGTGAATACAACAATAATAATTTACATAATTACAAGATAAATAATTGTAATGTCAGCCAACAATACAATACTGAAATTACAGAAACAATTTAACAATTTAAGACATTCACAAAATAGTACATATTTATCAGCAACAATATAAAGAAATGAATGCATGGTTACTTGACAGCAAACATGCGAATATTATGTAATAACATTAATAAATAAGACCACCCAAAGACATGCAGTACACCCCATGAGATCAATGAAAGTGTGACATAGTATGCCACAAAAATTAACATACAATACAAATATTAAGATATCACCAGAACTGTGATACTCAGAAGCGTGCCATGACGCAAAATTGACAAAAATATTGTGACAATCCATCACAATCATGTTGACCAAATGGTCGTAATAAATAATAAGTCAATGGCGGAATAAAGCCGCATTGTGCTGTAACCATAGTGTCACATCTCGTCTCGCGCTGGCAATAGACATAATTTATGTATTGGTCTCCGCAAAACACCCGTAGGCGTGCGAATGTCCACGACGCGAACCAAATTATCTGGGCCGGGAAATGTGGCGATGATCACGCCAAATTTCCAGGCTAATGGAGGCAAGTTGTCCTCAATGAGCAAGGCTAAGTCACCAATGGAAACATTATCTTTGGCAAACTTCCACTTGTGACGCTGTTGCAGCTGGTGCAAATAATCGCGAGACCATGCCTTCCAAATGCCCTGGACCAATTGCCAACGACCAAACCTCTGAAGTAATTGCCAACGACCAAGGCGAGAAACAGGAACGTGAGAAAGGTCTGGGTCAGGAATCGCAGTTAGGGGCGCGCAGATCAAAAAATGGCCAGGTGTAAGTGGCACCGGGTCATTAACATCCGAAGAAATAGCAAATAAAGGTCGAGAGTTCAGACATGCCTCTATCTGAGACAAAACGGTTGTGAACTCTTCGAAGTTTAGTATAGATTTGCCTACCACGCGCCGCAAATGAAATTTCAAACTCTTGATGCCGCTCTCCCAAAGGCCACCGAAATGAGGTGAGGAGGGCGGAATAAATGACCATGATATCCCCTGAGAGGATGTGAATGACTTGATCGAGGTGATGGCATCCTTATCGTGCCAAAAGTTGTAAATGTCATGTAAGATGGTGCGGGCCTTCCTGAAGTTCGTGCCGTTGTCGGAGTACAGTTGACTAGGTATACCCCGACGTGCCATAAAATGACGTAAAGCAGCTATAAATGCGCTGGCAGTAAGGTCGGACACCAATTCCAGGTGAATAGCCCTAGTTGCTAAGCAAACAAACAGAGACACGTACGCCTTAGTAAGAGTTCTAGACTTCTGCCCGCCATGACGAATCATGAAGGGACCACCATAATCAACCGCGCAAAATAGAAACGGCCTTGAAGGAGTGACTCTAGGGGATGGCAAGATGCCAAGCCTCTGAACCTGCTGTGTGGCGCTAAACCTGATGCACTTGAGACACTTACGAATAATGGAACGGATGACTAGCCGGGCATTAACAATCCACCAACGTTGACGCAGAGAATGATGCACGAGCTGCGCACCAGCATGAAGCAAACGAATGTGTTCGCGTTCGATGATAAGGCGTGTGACATGCGCCGATGGGGGTAGTACGATAGGATGTTTCGAGTCGTAAGATAACTGGGAATGCTGCAATCGTCCGCCCACGCGTATCACTCCAGTGTCGTCAAGAGACGGGTCGAGAGAGGCTAACTTGCTTCTGATGGAAACAGAAGATCCGTTCTGAAGACAACTAATTTCGCCTGGGAAGTGGGTCGATTGAGATTGCCTTATAAAGAAATTAAGAGACTGATGAATTTCCGCAGGGGTCAGATCGCCCGAAAGCCTGTTCGCAGATGAGTGCCTAATATTTCTGATGAAACGAAAACAGTAAGCGTATACACGTGTCAGCCGGTGTAACGAGGAAAAGTCCAACGATAAGTCAACAGCCAGGGTAGACATTAGCGAACGGTTATGAGTAGTTTTCTCTTCCGCGATGACTTCCGAAGATGATGGAGTGGCCGGTACGAAAGATGGGAAAGGATTAGACTCTGACGATTGAGACAGACAGCCAGGACCGTGCCACCAAAGCGAGCAATCGCGCAAAACGTCCGGGAGACACCCCCTAGAAATAATATCAGCAGGATTGCGTCGCGAATCAATGTGATGCCAGGTACAAGTTTGCGTGCGACGCTGAATTTCAGCAACCCTATTAGCGACGTATGTTTTCCAACGCGAAGACTGCACATGAATCCAGTAAAGAGCCACCATAGAATCGGAATACAAATGTACATCCTCAATGAATGAATGAAGAGCAGGAATAATTTTAGACACAAGTCGCGATAATAACAAACAAGCGCAGAGCTCGATACGAGGTAATGACACTTGGCGCAAGGGAGCCACGCGAGATTTTGAACACAAAAGACGACAGGAAGCAGTAGCATCTTGATAAATGACTCAGACATACACACAACAGCCGAACCCTCTCTCGGAAGCATCCGAAAAACCATGCAACTGAACTGTAACCGCCTGATGGTTGCAACGAATAGATCGCGAGACCACTATTTTACCAATCAGACTTAATTTGTTACACAAAGAATGCCAATCCGACAGTGACTGACCGGAAAGCGGTTCATCCCAACTAAGCTTACAAAGCCAGAGTCGCTGCATGAAGTGTTTATACAAAAAGACAACTGGTCCGATTAAACCCAGTGGATCATATATTCCGGCGATTATTGAAAGAATTTGCCTCTTGGATATGCTATGAAGAACCGGAGATAGGTTGACATCAAACAAAAATGAATCAGCAGTGTTGTTCCAAAGAATGCCCAGGGTACGCACATTGTCCTGTTTATTTAGGGGTCGTGAAAGGTTGTGATGACTTGCGACCGCTGTGGGTTCATTTGATGCCCATTTGTGCAACGTGAAACCATATTGAGCAAGTAACGCACCTAGGTCGGATTTCAGATTAGTCAGATCGGGGATAGTGTCAGAACCGGTAAGTAGATCGTCTACATAAAAATCGTTAGTGATGGCTAAAGCCGCTTGGGGAAAGGAAGTTTGATTGTCTCTAGCAATTTGTAAAAGGCACCGTGTGGCCAAAAAGGAGGCGCTAGCCGTGCCGTAAGTTACTGTTCGCAGCGCGAAATGCTTAAGTGGTTCGAGGGGAGAGTCACGCCACAAAATACGCTGATAGTGACAGTCCTCTTCAGCAACGCGAATCTGACGATACATTTTTTCGATGTCAGCAATCAGGACATACTTATGTGTGCGAAACCGCAACAGAATAGAGAAGAGATCTTGCTGAACATTGGGGCCTACCAATAATAGGTCATTTAACGAAAGGCCATTTGTAGTCTTGGAGGAACCATCAAAGACAACGCGCAATTTTGTGGTCAAGCTAGAATGTTTAAACACGGCATGGTGAGGCAAGTAATAAATATTTGACGATCCTAAATTGATAGCGCCATGATCAATGGGTGTCATGTGCCCAAGCTTCATGTATTCCCCGATAAAGTCTGCGTAGTCGCGAGCGAGCTTGGGATCGCGCCTGATTCGACGCTCCAAGTTTAAAAACCTTGATTCGGCACTTGTGTAGGATTCCCCTAAGTGAGGATTATCAGACTTGAATGGGAGCGACACTATAAATCTACCCTCGTGGTTGCGCTGAGTGTAGCGCATAAAATGCTCTTCGCAAGCCGACTCGCCATTAGGGGTATCGCCGGGGATCGTTTCTGCCTCCCAAAATCTCTCAAGAGATTGCAGGATTTGGCTGTCATTGTTCCTTGCCAAGAACGAAACAGCAGGACCCTGGGTGTGGCAGTGCTTGGGCAGATTGCCGGCCAAAATGTAACCCAGTTTTGTCTCCTGAATGATAGGGAAGGTGGGTCCGCGTGTGTACTTATTAGCTAATATTAAATCTAGATAAAATTGAGCCCCCAATAGTATGTCGATCTGTGAAGATATATTAAAATCTGGGTCGGCGAGAAAAATTTTATTTGGAATGTGGAACCGGTTGATGTCAAACGATATTGAAGGCAGATTATGAGTTAAGTTAGATAAGACGGCAAATTTGGCCTCGAAACTATGTCTCTGATAGCGAGACATAATACGCATAGAAACAATGTCAGTAGCGCAACACGCTGTGTTGCTTATTCCTGTAATCGAATATTAGATCGGGTTAGTTTGAGGTGCAATCTTTTCGCAAATGATTTCGTACAAAAATTGATCTGAGACCCGGCGTCAAGAAGTGCGCACGCCTTATGCCTATTGCCAGCCTGATCAATGACATATACAACTGCAGTGGATAAAAGTACATTGTTTTTACACTGTAATTTAAATGAGCAGTAGTTACTGCTGGCAGCTGCTGATTTCGGCACGTAATTAGCGTGCAGCAAGGTGTGGTGAGCCTTTGAACAAATTTTACAAACCTGTTTACTTTTACAATTTGTTATCAAATGACCTGCTCTAAGGCAGTTTATATAAAAAAAGTTATATATTTCCCCGGTTCAATCTCCTACTTTAGAACACCCTCCCTCCACTGCGAACCACGAATCACCCATCGTATCGAAGATACAACCGACTCATGAACAGCTACCTAGTAGAGAATTAAATACCCTCACGATATCAGAACCCCCACAGCCTAGTGGTCACCATACGCGCACCAGTAAATATGCGATTACGACGCCTAACGCAGCAACAAATTCTTCGAAATATATACCAAATGTAAATTTTAATGTAGACCTCTACGGAAAGATCACACACCCAGTAGAAAAAATTATTACAGAAATTCCCTACACTGATGGCTTAAGTATTACGAAACTGTTAAATTTCATCAGATACCTCGTGCAAATAAAAGATTTACAGCAACTGAACGATTGGCAAATCCTACAAGTAATCCTAGCCAAATGTAAATCACCATTACGAGATCATGTACTGGAATCATTAAGCTCGACCCTTCCAGTAGAAGAACTTCATACTACCATAATAAAACATTTTATTCCCATGGGAATTTACGAGGAGATCAAAAGAAATACCGTACTTCGAGTACAAGGAGCCCATGAAAGACTGGCCCACTATATTGCAGACATCAGAGAATCTTCCTGACTACTGCAAGTCAACTGGAGTGAGAAACAATTGGTCGATACCATTCTAGTAGGCTTATCTCCAAAAGAACGCTCTCGATTAGCACTAATAAATAGGCCCCACACTTTCGCAGATCTAGAACAATGTAGTATTCACTCTTCAAATGTATGGTACGCGGATCAGAACAGACATGCTTCGCTATCCACTACACCACATAGAAAGGAAACGCAAGCCCTAGTCACAGATGCAAGAACTCCGCGCGAAAGACGACCATTTCGTCGACCAACCAATCTTCATGACCATGGTAAGTCCAAGGAGCCTCAACCTCGACAGAAAACCAGTGAGACACCACGTAAAGAAAATGTATGTTATAACTACGGGAAACCTGGACACATCAGTAGAAACTGTAAACGGAAACAGTACTATCAGAAAACCCCTTATCCAAAAAACATGTAAGGCAGGGAGATCCGAAATCCTGTGTCTTCCGCAGCATCGTGAAAACAGGTAAATCCCTGAGAGACAACAAATTAAAACAAAATAATAATGACAAAAGAAAATTAGACCCCTATGTTAAAAAATTTATTGATAAATGTAACGCTATTAATAAATGTGATTTCAGTAAGTGTCAAGTACCGTATATACAAGTTGACCTCGGTGTTACATCCACCCTCGGATTAATTCATTCCGGATCATCACGAAGTTTAATTAGTCAACTGCTAGCCGATAAATTATTTAAACACAACTTAGTTAAACGCAGTCAATCGGTGAACATTAGATGCGCTACAGCTAATAAACAAAATTTAATGATAAAACTTATCATCACATTTAAAGTAAAAATTAAAAATCTAACGTGGTATTTTCCAATGTTGGTATGCGACGAGTTAGGACCCGAGTTAATATTGGGAGCTGATTTTATCAGTAAAACAGGAATAATTCTAGATATTCACGACAAGAAATTTTATTTTGGATTCGATCGTTCACAAAAATATAGTTTGGATAATAATGCAAACAACAGAGAAAGTACTGGAACAACTTCTACACATCTAGAATATCACAAGTCTGAATTAGGTCATCTGGAAAGTAAAGATAGACGGAAAATGCAGACATTAATAGAACAGTTCTCCAATGTCCTCACTCCAAAGTTAGGACTGACGGACCTGATAGAGTACAAAATCAATTTGAGCGACAATAAAGTAATACGTTTAGCCCCATACAAGTTATCACCTCCAAAAATGGAAGTAATGAGGAACCAAATTAACAAATTATTAGAACAAGGAGTCATCGAACCCTCTACTTCATCTTATTCATCATCCGCGTTTTTAGTACCAAAAGGTAACGACAAACATAGACTAGTAGTGGACTACAGGCAACTAAATAAACAGATAGAAATCGAGTCTATACCACTTCCCAACATCCACAGTGCTTTTCATTATTTTACAAAAGCGAAAGTTTTTACCATCATGGATCTAAACCAGGCATTTCACCAGATACCCCTCTCGGAAGAATCAAAACGTCTAACCGCATTTGCTGTCCCTTTCAACCTGTACCAATTTATGAGAGTACCCTTTGGAATATCCCAAGGTAGTTCTGTATGTAGCCGATTATTAGAAAAATTATTTCATGATATAAAATTTAAATGTGTATCACTACCTAGATGACATCTTTATCTACAGCGAATCAATTGACCAACATCTTAAACATCTACGTGAAGTACTATCCCGGTTGGAGAAAGCTGGATTAACTGTAAACCCCAGTAAAGTAAATTTTGCTGTCACACAATTTTCATTTTTAGGTCACATCGTAAAAGACAATGGAAAGGTAAGCATAGACCCCGAGCGAACCCATGCGATCAGAGAATTTTTACCACCACGGGATGCGAAAGGAATAGCTCGATTTTTGGGAATGATAAATTATTTCCACAAGTATATCCCTCATCTAGCCAAAATTGCAGCACCTCTGAATGCTTTAAGAAAAAAGGGAGCTAAACTTGAGTGGAATGTGCAACACCAAACTGCATTCGAGAAACTAAAAGAAAGCATAATATCACCCCCAGTACTACAATTAGCCGATTTTACAAAACCGTTTGTAGTGCAGACAGACAGTTCAAGTGTAGCCCTAGGTGCAGTAATATACCAGGAAGTAGATAACTCTAGACTACCTATTAGTTACGCTTCACGCACCCTGATAGACCAAGAAAATAAATACTCCGCATACGAATTAGAATGTTTAGCTATCGTTTTCGCTTTTGAAAAGTTCAAACCCTTTTTACAACATAAAGAGTTTCTGTTAGAAACGGATAATCAAGCATTATCTTGGCTACTAAATCACCCAAAACAGTTAGGTCGTATCGGAAGATGGGTATCAAGATTAAATTGTTATAAATTTAAAGTACAACATATTAGAGGCACCCAAAACGTAGTTGCCGATACACTGTCACTTATGTTCCAGCCGACTAGTAAAACATACGAAAACAAGGAGAGTAGAGAAACGCCGATTATCAATACTTTAATTACCGAATTTCCACTTGCATTTACGGACTTAGCTCAGTATCAACAGCAAGACCCCCGTTTAAGACCAATTATAGAACAACTCGACAAAGGAAATAAGTCAGAAAAATACATATTAAGTAAGAGAGTATTATGTTATAGAATAGCGAACGGAAAATATTTACGAATAATCGCCCCTGATATTATTAAACCTATGCTGATGGAATACTACCACTCTTCCACCATTGGAGTACATATGGGAATAAACAAAACAGTACATCGAATTCGTAAAGAATATCACTGGGAAAAAATGAACAGTGAGATAGCTAATTTTGTGAAAAGGTGTAAGTTGTGTGCACTCAGCAAACCAGCGAGAAACAGCCAAATAAATCAATTAATCTCAGAAATTCCTGCTACCCCGTTCTCCAAAATTTATTTAGACTTTTCAGGACCCTACCCGCGTTCTAAATCAGGAAATACCATGCTACTCATTTGCGTAGATTCTTTCACCAAATTTGTCTGGATGTATCCCATGCGGCGAGCGTTAGCTTCGACCACAGTAAGTATATTACAGAATAGATTATTTAAAGAGTTTGGTACACCCGTACATCTAGTGTCGGATAACGGACCCCAGTTTAAGTCAATGGAATTCAGGAACATGTGATTCAAATTAGGGGTAGACCACATTACCACTACAGAGTATCGTCCGCAAGGTAATATAGCTGAAAGGTATTTGCGAAACCTAAAATCTGCTTTAATAGCCTACCATGCAAACGACCATACGTCGTGGGACCAGAACCTATCCTGGATACAATTCACCTTTAATTCAGCCTATCACGAAGGACATAAGTCTACACCATTCGAATTATTGTTTAAATACAAACCTAACCACCCATTATCCACTAAGTGGAAAATACATGAGTTACTACCTGGCTGATCCCGGCCCAAGTGGGCCGAAACAGTTTAAGAAAAGTAACGTCCCGCAAGTGCGGACCGGAAGAGTTAATTTGTTCAGCCCGAGCGGCCGAAAATTATGTATCTTGCATTAAATATTTGTCTGCTGGTCTTCCATTATGATTGAAGATGTTGTGTAGGATGTATTAAATTACATTAAGAAATAAGAGAAGTGGACTGTATACGAATAGTTTTAATAATTTGAATGATCGCATTACAGCTGTAATAAATTGAAAGAAGGCTGGCTAATGCTGCATATTGAATCAATAATTAATAAATTTAGTTAAGAATGAAGTTGTGGCGCTAGTTGGCCATGATAGAAAATAGTAAGGCCTAAGGCCTACATCTAATGTCGACACTAACTTGACGGAAAGGTCCGGCGAACCGAACGCCGAGATTACTGAATGTGCACTGGTCAAAGTACGATTACGTGAACGTTGATGAGATATAAATCAGATTAGCCAACCTAGTAAAATAAAATCATCGCGCTACCGTCCATAAGCTGCCCGTCAAAAATCAAAAAGATTTTTTAATACATTCTTTAATAAATTATAATACATTTACAATTCAATTTGAAATAGTGGAGTTTTAATAATTAGAATCAGCTTCAAGGCTGAGTTGAACCTTGAGTTGAGATTAGATAACGGCAATCGGCCGCTAATTTGAGATAAGCATGCAGATAGGCGACTGTAGGCCAAGGTTTGGCAAACAGCTGTTTCATGTACCACTAAGTCTGGTTAACCAATATTACTGACACAAGTGCGCAGTACGTAACATTACAAAACATGAACGAAAAATACATAATATGCAAGTCATAGAGTTAGCTTAATGCTAGCTAAGGTCCGTAGACCTGTACAGAAGTTCATTACATGAATAAAATTGTTGTTGAACATGTTACAGTTGCATGTTTCATTGTATATTCAGGAGGGCGACATGTATCGACCTAAATACGCTATTCCTGAAGTTTCAGGAATTTACAATGTATGCCAACGTGTGAGCAAGCTAGATGCTGAATGTAGCCCAGATATGACGTGTATGTCATAATTTAAATAAAGAATTGTGCATGCTTACTTACAAAAATGAATAAAATATAAGTACAATATAAATAAATTAGACAAGGCAGTTACACACGGTAGACGCTTACAATAGTTTACATCGACACAATTTATGTGAATACAACAATAATAATTTACATAATTACAAGATAAATAATTGTAATGTCAGCCAACAATACAATACTGAAATTACAGAAACAATTTAACAATTTAAGACATTCACAAAATAGTACATATTTATCAGCAACAATATAAAGAAATGAATGCATGGTTACTTGACAGCAAACATGCGAATATTATGTAATAACATTAATAAATAAGACCACCCAAAGACATGCAGTACACCCCATGAGATCAATGAAAGTGTGACATAGTATGCCACAAAAATTAACATACAATACAAATATTAAGATATCACCAGAACTGTGATACTCAGAAGCGTGCCATGACGCAAAATTGACAAAAATATTGTGACAATCCATCACAATCATGTTGACCAAATGGTCGTAATAAATAATAAGTCAATGGCGGAATAAAGCCGCATTGTGCTGTAACCATAGTGTCACATCTCGTCTCGCGCTGGCAATAGACATAATTTATGTATTGGTCTCCGCAAAACACCCGTAGGCGTGCGAATGTCCACGACGCGAACCAAATTATCTGGGCCGGGAAATGTGGCGATGATCACGCCAAATTTCCAGGCTAATGGAGGCAAGTTGTCCTCAATGAGCAAGGCTAAGTCACCAATGGAAACATTATCTTTGGCAAACTTCCACTTGTGACGCTGTTGCAGCTGGTGCAAATAATCGCGAGACCACGCCTTCCAAATGCCCTGGACAAACCTCTGAAGTAATTGCCAACGACCAAGGCGAGAAACAGGAACGTGAGAAAGGTCTGGGTCAGGAATCGCAGTTAGGGGCGCGCAGATCAAAAAATGGCCAGGTGTAAGTGGCACCGGGTCATTAACATCCGAAGAAATAGCAAATAAAGGTCGAGAGTTCAGACATGCCTCTATCTGAGACAAAACGGTTGTGAACTCTTCGAAGTTTAGTATAGATTTGCCTACCACGCGCCGCAAATGAAATTTCAAACTCTTGATGCCGCTCTCCCAAAGGCCACCGAAATGAGGTGAGGAGGGCGGAATAAATGACCATGATATCCCCTGAGAGGATGTGAATGACTTGATCGAGGTGATGGCATCCTTATCGTGCCAAAAGTTGTAAATGTCATGTAAGATGGTGCGGGCCTTCCTGAAGTTCGTGCCGTTGTCGGAGTACAGTTGACTAGGTATACCCCGACGTGCCATAAAATGACGTAAAGCAGCTATAAATGCGCTGGCAGTAAGGTCGGACACCAATTCCAGGTGAATAGCCCTAGTTGCTAAGCAAACAAACAGAGACACGTACGCCTTAGTAAGAGTTCTAGACTTCTGCCCGCCATGACGAATCATGAAGGGACCACCATAATCAACCGCGCAAAATAGAAACGGCCTTGAAGGAGTGACTCTAGGGGATGGCAAGATGCCAAGCCTCTGAACCTGCTGTGTGGCGCTAAACCTGATGCACTTGAGACACTTACGAATAATGGAACGGATGACTAGCCGGGCATTAACAATCCACCAACGTTGACGCAGAGAATGATGCACGAGCTGCGCACCAGCATGAAGCAAACGAATGTGTTCGCGTTCGATGATAAGGCGTGTGACATGCGCCGATGGGGGTAGTACGATAGGATGTTTCGAGTCGTAAGATAACTGGGAATGCTGCAATCGTCCGCCCACGCGTATCACTCCAGTGTCGTCAAGAGACGGGTCGAGAGAGGCTAACTTGCTTCTGATGGAAACAGAAGATCCGTTCCGAAGACAACTAATTTCGCCTGGGAAGTGGGTCGATTGAGATTGCCTTATAAAGAAATTAAGAGACTGATGAATTTCCGCAGGGGTCAGATCGCCCGAAAGCCTGTTCGCAGATGAGTGCCTAATATTTCTGATGAAACGAAAACAGTAAGCGTATACACGTGTCAGCCGGTGTAACGAGGAAAAGTCCAACGATAAGTCAACAGCCAGGGTAGACATTAGCGAACGGTTATGAGTAGTTTTCTCTTCCGCGATGACTTCCGAAGATGATGGAGTGGCCGGTACGAAAGATGGGAAAGGATTAGACTCTGACGATTGAGACAGACAGCCAGGACCGTGCCACCAAAGCGAGCAATCGCGCAAAACGTCCGGGAGACACCCCCTAGAAATAATATCAGCAGGATTGCGTCGCGAATCAATGTGATGCCAGGTACAAGTTTGCGTGCGACGCTGAATTTCAGCAACCCTATTAGCGACGTATGTTTTCCAACGCGAAGACTGCACATGAATCCAGTAAAGAGCCACCATAGAATCGGAATACAAATGTACATCCTCAATGAATGAATGAAGAGCAGGAATAATTTTAGACACAAGTCGCGATAATAACAAACAAGCGCAGAGCTCGATACGAGGTAATGACACTTGGCGCAAGGGAGCCACGCGAGATTTTGAACACAAAAGACGACAGGAAGCAGTAGCATCTTGATAAATGACTCAGACATACACACAACAGCCGAACCCTCTCTCGGAAGCATCCGAAAAACCATGCAACTGAACTGTAACCGCCTGATGGTTGCAACGAATAGATCGCGAGACCACTATTTTACCAATCAGACTTAATTTGTTACACAAAGAATGCCAATCCGACAGTGACTGACCGGAAAGCGGTTCATCCCAACTAAGCTTACAAAGCCAGAGTCGCTGCATGAAGTGTTTATACAAAAAGACAACTGGTCCGATTAAACCCAGTGGATCATATATTCCGGCGATTATTGAAAGAATTTGCCTCTTGGATATGCTATGAAGAACCGGAGATAGGTTGACATCAAACAAAAATGAATCAGCAGTGTTGTTCCAAAGAATGCCCAGGGTACGCACATTGTCCTGTTTATTTAGGGGTCGTGAAAGGTTGTGATGACTTGCGACCGCTGTGGGTTCATTTGATGCCCATTTGTGCAACGTGAAACCATATTGAGCAAGTAACGCACCTAGGTCGGATTTCAGATTAGTCAGATCGGGGATAGTGTCAGAACCGGTAAGTAGATCGTCTACATAAAAATCGTTAGTGATGGCTAAAGCCGCTTGGGGAAAGGAAGTTTGATTGTCTCTAGCAATTTGTAAAAGGCACCGTGTGGCCAAAAAGGAGGCGCTAGCCGTGCCGTAAGTTACTGTTCGCAGCGCGAAATGCTTAAGTGGTTCGAGGGGAGAGTCACGCCACAAAATACGCTGATAGTGACAGTCCTCTTCAGCAACGCGAATCTGACGATACATTTTTTCGATGTCAGCAATCAGGACATACTTATGTGTGCGAAACCGCAACAGAATAGAGAAGAGATCTTGCTGAACATTGGGGCCTACCAATAATAGGTCATTTAACGAAAGGCCATTTGTAGTCTTGGAGGAACCATCAAAGACAACGCGCAATTTTGTGGTCAAGCTAGAATGTTTAAACACGGCATGGTGAGGCAAGTAATAAATATTTGACGATCCTAAATTGATAGCGCCATGATCAATGGGTGTCATGTGCCCAAGCTTCATGTATTCCCCGATAAAGTCTGCGTAGTCGCGAGCGAGCTTGGGATCGCGCCTGATTCGACGCTCCAAGTTTAAAAACCTTGATTCGGCACTTGTGTAGGATTCCCCTAAGTGAGGATTATCAGACTTGAATGGGAGCGACACTATAAATCTACCCTCGTGGTTGCGCTGAGTGTAGCGCATAAAATGCTCTTCGCAAGCCGACTCGCCATTAGGGGTATCGCCGGGGATCGTTTCTGCCTCCCAAAATCTCTCAAGAGATTGCAGGATTTGGCTGTCATTGTTCCTTGCCAAGAACGAAACAGCAGGACCCTGGGTGTGGCAGTGCTTGGGCAGATTGCCGGCCAAAATGTAACCCAGTTTTGTCTCCTGAATGATAGGGAAGGTGGGTCCGCGTGTGTACTTATTAGCTAATATTAAATCTAGATAAAATTGAGCCCCCAATAGTATGTCGATCTGTGAAGATATATTAAAATCTGGGTCGGCGAGAAAAATTTTATTTGGAATGTGGAACCGGTTGATGTCAAACGATATTGAAGGCAGATTATGAGTTAAGTTAGATAAGACGGCAAATTTGGCCTCGAAACTATGTCTCTGATAGCGAGACATAATACGCATAGAAACAATGTCAGTAGCGCAACACGCTGTGTTGCTTATTCCTGTAATCGAATATTAGATCGGGTTAGTTTGAGGTGCAATCTTTTCGCAAATGATTTCGTACAAAAATTGATCTGAGACCCGGCGTCAAGAAGTGCGCACGCCTTATGCCTATTGCCAGCCTGATCAATGACATATACAACTGCAGTGGATAAAAGTACATTGTTTTTACACTGTAATTTAAATGAGCAGTAGTTACTGCTGGCAGCTGCTGATTTCGGCACGTAATTAGCGTGCAGCAAGGTGTGGTGAGCCTTTGAACAAATTTTACAAACCTGTTTACTTTTACAATTTGTTATCAAATGACCTGCTCTAAGGCAGTTTATATAAAAAAAGTTATATATTTCCCCGGTTCAATCTCCTACTTTAGAACACCCTCCCTCCACTGCGAACCACGAATCACCCATCGTATCGAAGATACAACCGACTCATGAACAGCTACCTAGTAGAGAATTAAATACCCTCACGATATCAGAACCCCCACAGCCTAGTGGTCACCATACGCGCACCAGTAAATATGCGATTACGACGCCTAACGCAGCAACAAATTCTTCGAAATATATACCAAATGTAAATTTTAATGTAGACCTCTACGGAAAGATCACACACCCAGTAGAAAAAATTATTACAGAAATTCCCTACACTGATGGCTTAAGTATTACGAAACTGTTAAATTTCATCAGATACCTCGTGCAAATAAAAGATTTACAGCAACTGAACGATTGGCAAATCCTACAAGTAATCCTAGCCAAATGTAAATCACCATTACGAGATCATGTACTGGAATCATTAAGCTCGACCCTTCCAGTAGAAGAACTTCATACTACCATAATAAAACATTTTATTCCCATGGGAATTTACGAGGAGATCAAAAGAAATACCGTACTTCGAGTACAAGGAGCCCATGAAAGACTGGCCCACTATATTGCAGACATCAGAGAATCTTCCTGACTACTGCAAGTCAACTGGAGTGAGAAACATTGGTCGATACCATTCTAGTAGGCTTATCTCCAAAAGAACGTTCTCGATTAGCACTAATAAATAGGCCCCACACTTTCGCAGATCTAGAACAATGTAGTATTCACTCTTCAAATGTATGGTACGCGGATCAGAACAGACATGCTTCGCTATCCACTACACCACATAGAAAGGAAACGCAAGCCCTAGTCACAGATGCAAGAACTCCGCGCGAAAGACGACCATTTCGTCGACCAACCAATCTTCATGACCATGGTAAGTCCAAGGAGCCTCAACCTCGACAGAAAACCAGTGAGACACCACGTAAAGAAAATGTATGTTATAACTACGGGAAACCTGGACACATCAGTAGAAACTGTAAACGGAAACAGTACTATCAGAAAACCCCTTATCCAAAAAACATGTAAGGCAGGGAGATCCGAAATCCTGTGTCTTCCGCAGCATCGTGAAAACAGGTAAATCCCTGAGAGACAACAAATTAAAACAAAATAATAATGACAAAAGAAAATTAGACCCCTATGTTAAAAAATTTATTGATAAATGTAACGCTATTAATAAATGTGATTTCAGTAAGTGTCAAGTACCGTATATACAAGTTGACCTCGGTGTTACATCCACCCTCGGATTAATTGATTCCGGATCATCACGAAGTTTAATTAGTCAACTGCTAGCCGATAAATTATTTAAACACAACTTAGTT
>JAWRYS010000615.1:0-56746 GCA_034769895.1 Magicicada septendecula | reverse complement strand
GTGAGTTTTAGAATTTTGAATTTATTTTTTAAAAATTCAGAAATAATGTAAGTACATCTTACAACCTAATATTTTGAGAAGAACATTTTGGAGAATTATAAGAAGAAGGAATTTAGAATTTTTATTTTTATAAAAATTTTAAAATAATGTAAGTACATCTTACAACCTAATATTTTGAGATGAACATTCTGGAGAATTAAAAGAAGAAGAAATTTTAATTTAATAATTTGAAAAAATTCAAAAATAAGTAAGAACAACCTACAACCTAATAATTTTGGAACAAACTTTATGGAAGAAAGAAAAAGAAAGACTTTTGAATTGAAATATAATTATAAAAATTTAAAATTGAGTAAGTACTTCTTACTACAACCTGATAATTTAGAACAAAACTTTATGGAAGAAAGAGAAAGAGAGAGAATTTTGAACTTAATTTAAAAAATTTAAAATTAAGCAAGCACAGCTTACTACCACTGAATTATGAGGAAACTTTATGGTAAATAATTAAGAAGAATTTGAATTTGGAAAAATACCAAAATATTCAGAAATAATAGTAAGATCACATTACTATAAACAAGTCTGAATGAAACAATTCTGGGAATAAATGAATTAAACAGAATTTGTATGTTGATAGAACGTCAGTACTTTGAAACAAGATAAGATCAACATATTACAAGGATTTATAAGAAATATTTTTCAATTAAATAAAAAGAATAGTTTGAATTTTACATTAAAACTAACCAAGTTCCAAAAAATAATTATGTGTCAATTATGATTGAATTGAGAAGAAAATAAAGTGGTTAATTCAGAAAAGAGAATTAACGTTAATCCAGAATAAATGCTAGACATTCACAATAGCATTTGAAGGAGTAGAGAAGACTAACAAAAAAGAGTGTAATATGCCAGAGAAGGAAAAAATTTGGAAGCAAAGAGACTAATTACCTATGAAACGATAATGAAAACAGTTAATTAAGAGCAAAGAAGAACAACTCATACCAAACAGATGGAGAAGATGATTTTGAACCAATGATAATAATAAGACCTATATGAAATGCAAAGAGAATAAATACCACATGAAATATAATATAAATGAATTAATGCTAATGAATGCGAAGACGGATTAATAACTTTCTAAGAGAAAGGAAAGAACCAAAATGTTTAAATAAAATGATCAATATAACAACCTGTATATCTAATGTAAAGATACAATGTTAAAAAATTAAATATAATATATTAAGACCATTCAAATAATGAATAAGAAAGACTATATATAAAGACCATGCTAATACTATGAGTAACCAGAAGAAAGTATAAAGAGAATTCAGATGGAGAAGAAAGAGAGTTACACTGTAAACAGTAACCAGAATTATTAAAAGAAAGGTTTTCAACCATAATTAAATTAAATATATCAGACAAGTTAAGAGTTTTGAAAAAATATATATGTAATGAGTATAATAATGATTATGAAGATTTATTAAGATAGAAAATGTGAGATAATCTGAGAGACTACGAAGTGGAGAATCCAAAGATATTTTTATTAGTCGAAAATGAGACTACTTTTTATTTATTTATTCGATGACTGACTGAAGATAATTCCAGCAGCATTATGTTTTTTGAGCAGGGATGGATATGCCCCTGTACTCAATTTATAGAAGTGGTGTATGGCCAGCAGAGAAGTAGCGTACAGTGCCCCTCTGATCTGCCCCAGCCCACGTGATAGGGAATGTTAGGGAATTAATATCCCAAGGATGCAACACGAAGTTGATATAGAAAGAAAATGTATTACAATTATAATATATCTCAGAAGACACTAACTATCCGAAAAGGATCAGTAGTAAAACAAATAATTATATATATAAAATTAATAAAACTCTAATATAAAAAAGTCGATATAAAAATGGAGAAGAAAATGAATTATAAGAAATGATGAAATTATCATAAGAAATTATTTCATCCATAAACATGTCTGAAATAATTACTTCTGGAGGGGAGCAATCTGTAGCGTGACAGATGTATGCATAATATTGAATGGCAATTGATCATTAGAATAATGAAGTTATAATATTTAAAGTTGGAAGAAAGCATTAAGTTTAATATAAATAGATTAATTCATAGCAACTGTGGAAAGAAATCATTATTATAAAGAAAATACAAGTTAAAATAAAAGGAGTTACTAGTGATGAGTCATCCAAAACCAGTCTCATAACCAAAGGTTTTCAAGGTATAACCCAGGAAGGTAAAATAGTAAATAACAAAGCAGTACACAATATGACCAAACCCACAACGAGGGAGAATAAATAAAAGAGAAACCCTAAAATAAGCCAAGATCAACCAATACAGGTTGTGTATTTCTGAATTAAAGAAGAAGATGGAGAAGATCCCAAGAAACCTGATGGCATCAAGAACAGATGGAGAAGATACCAGTCCCAGAAGGCAGGAGAAAAGAAGACTGAAGAAAGAAGAAGAGGGCAGCATCCTGAAGAAGACGTCATGCTCTTATAAAAGACACCCAAATCCCTATATCCCCAAAATATATATCTAAAAACAAAAGTATAACGAAATAAAAACCACATGTATATAAATTTAAGAGAGAGAAGTGAACAAAGTAAAAGTTTCCTGTGAACTAAGATGAAACAATAATATAGTACCCATGGAACAAATCTCCATTGAAAAAACGCTAACCAATTTATTATGTTAATAAGACTATACGACCATTTAGCATTAACATAATATATAAGTGCAAAGTGAACCAGTGATAGTTTTGGGTATTATAAAAAATGAACCTTGTGTTTCATTCTTGGCAATCACAAACATTGGATGCAATGAAATATGCATTTTTCAATGACTTAAAATATGTACTGTGACAATATGTTGTTCATAAGACATGAATCTGTTTAAAATAACATTTTGTTTTACATGAAAAAAGAAAAACAGATGTCATTATACTTTTTGAACAATTCATACTATTTATTTGTTAATGACAGGGTACAATTACCCAAAGACAATGTATAAAAGACTGTATAAAAACTGTAGAATCCTACTTATAATAATAGTTAGAAATAAGAATATAAATATAAGGTTTTTATGTATATAGTACAAGAATGTTTAAAAATGTTTTAGATATAAGGCCATTTGTTTGGGTCTGATACAACTAACATCAGAACTATAAAAATAGTTACCACTTGTAAATAGTAGAGAGTAATTAAGATGTTAGTTAGTAAAAAACCTTTGTTGTAAACCATATTTCCATGTTGGAAATGGGAATTTTGTTGCAAAATGTCTGATTTGAAGACAACCATTTATTTAAAAAAAATATTCTTTATTCTGTTTGACTATTGTTTGTATTGTGGCCAATACTAATTGTTTTTGTGTAATTTGAAAGGATGTTTAATTTATAATACTATTTGTAAAAAGTCAGAGAGGGTATCACACATCATATATTGTTTGTAAATTATTTTGTAAGAAAAATTGTTAAAAAATCATAGGCCAAAAGAATGGAAACCAAACTTCATCAAAACAGAGAAATTGCTCAATTAAATGCAAATAAACAAAAGGGGTTTAGACAAAATAAACTTGAGATCATGCCATATAATTGCACATACCATTTAGAGAGATTTTAATAAATTATATTCAGAATTATGAATAAAAATGAAATTGACTAAACTCAGAAATTTAGACATGGGAGTCATATATTTCAGAATAATGTTTCAGAATACAACTAATTCAATTAATTACCAGAAAATAAGGGAATAGGAACCTTTTAATACAATATAGAATTATTAATATTAAATATAACTGATAAAATGGCTGAATTTACATTATAACAGGAAGTAAATTTTGGAAATGTTTGACTTATCAGAGTATATCAAACTGAAAGTAAAATTACTATTTTTCGGACAGAAAACACTATAAAATGGCATTATTTAATCTGAAAATAACCAGAATGAACTGAAAGATTAATTTAAATCAAATCTAGTGAATAAAATTGACAAATAACCAAAGTTTAGGCATTCATATAGTGAAATAGTAAAATGTACACAGGATGTGAAAATATTTTTGAACAATGTTAAGGATAATATTATATGGGCTAAGAGTTTAATTGAAACTGAAGGAAACAGTTAGTTAATTATTGGTAGTTGAACGGTCAACATGACATACCTTTGAAAACGTGAATAACCTAACCTATAATCGTCATACAAAGCGAGTGTATAGTGAGTTATTGTGAAATCGCGAGTGACTTGTAAAATACTTCTGAAACTATCATATTATAACAGAAACGATCAAGTAACACTCCATAACACAGAACAATATAAATCTACTCCGAAAAACACCATAAAACACTAGAAAACTGTATAATACATTAAACCAAATTAGTGACGGAATCGGAGAAAGTGTTTGAACTAATAATTATACAGATACACTAAATACAACCCAGAATCACTACACCAGTCACTACACAACATATAACAAGAGATTTGCGGACACGAGAACAGAAATATTGCGTCAAAATACATTATTTGGAACGCAGCAGGGACGAGTCACATTTTGATCGACTTGACGGCAGCCATCTTTCTTTGACAATTCCAGTGCCTCTTCGTGGTTCATCACAGCTGTTTGGTGAAAACAATTATTATATTTACAAATTATTATTCAATGTCTGTGTTTATTAATAACTATTAATTTGATTGTAACGTTATACTTTTTAAATATTAGCCCGATTTCTCTGACTTTGGTAATAACTGGCTGTTTAAAGAACCCTATATAATTTTTATATCATATACTTGTAACTTTTTTCGATATCCTGAGAATCGATACTAATCGATAAGAGTCAATATTGCTATTACTTAATAAAATATTAATACTTTTCAATACTTAATAGTTATTTATTTCTTCAATAATACTAATTACCAATAATATAATTCTTAATTGATAATCTACAAGGATTTTACCACCCGTAAGTGAAGATAACCTAAAAAATAGAAAGGTAAACAAATATCGATTGGTTTACAGACAGTCTTATGAGTGGTGATAGATTATTTAAATTATACTAAAACTTTAATAAAAATTTTCAGAAGAGCATTACACTGTTTAAAACTTCACAGCCCTATATTAATTAATTGATCCTAATTAATTAATTAATAAAATTAAAATAATTTTTTTTTTATAAACATAATTTTTTTTTAAATTTCCTTCAAAACAATAAATTTTGTTTTGAAACGTTCGGCGAAGCCAAGCATATATATTTCTTCATCAACTTTACGCTACTCGACCGGTCTTGCTACCATTGGGACTCGACCAGCTGGGAAACTTAAGGAAGTGTTTCAGGCCAGTAAGACGTCGAGAGCCACACCAATTACACACCAATTAAACACCTTACAACTTACAGATTCACACATCAATCTTATTTATTTTATTACAAATTGGCTAGTCCAAACAGAGGGGCTTGATTACATCGGAGTCACATACTCCACAATAGCTTATTATCATCAACACACATCTATACTTATTTATATTAGTATTATTACAGTGTTAGCGTTACAAGAGTATCACTTTTCATGGGAGTACATTAAGGGGACAGATAACAAAGTACCAAACACTCTTTCCAGGGTAGATGTAATAGACAACAAAACAGGGAGGGATCTTAAAGAAATAGAGATTTTTCGATTAACAAGGGAAGATAGAATTTTTGGGGAGGAATTAAGGGAGATTAAAAGCATGCAAAGATCAGAAAATAAATTGAGTAAAGTAATCGCTAGTTTAGAAGCAGATGTAACTGGGTCCGAATATAATACCCATTTCTAAATATATCAGGGAATTCTGTTCAAGAAAGTAGAGGGGGGTGAACGTGATTGGAGATTGATGGTACCTGAAGAGTTAGTAGATAAAATTATTTGGGATTGTCATGTAAGATATGGGCATTTTGGTGTGAAAAAATGTACAAATGTGTTAAAAGAGTCTTGTGTTTTTAAGAATATGGAAATGCGAGTTAGAAGAGTACTAATTTCGGGCAGTCACGACCTTACCAATCCTGACCGTAGGTTTTGGCACTTGGAGGCGGACCATGGTTGGCAGAACTTCCTTCGGGCGGTGAAACAATGGTCCGGCTCCACCAAAATTGGTACGCAAGTAGAAATTTCACTATACTATTGAATGGGGAGGGGGACCCCTAAGGTACGTGATATAAAATATTTTACACTGAAGGTGCATAGATAAGGTGCACAATACCACGTACCAACATTGCCTAAGAGTGCATGTAAATAATTTTAATGGAGGTAAATTTAATGAGGCAATGTATTCAAATAAATTTTAATAGTGTCATTTGCAAAATGTAAAATCAGCAGATGGCGGTAGTTAAAGTGTATTTAAAAAAGATGAGTTTTGCGGGGATGGGTTTGGGAATGGGCAGACGGCGGGTTGGAATAAATGGGAGAGTAAAATTGGATATTGAAATTAGCTAGAGGTAATGTCAACTAGTGGTAGCAGAAGGGGAACGTGAATTCACGTAGTGCGTCTGGCCGTCCCCAACGCCATCCGAGCAAAACCCCCATCTTTTCGGGCAATTACAGAATTATTAGCATTAAGGATAAAAATGTTGCCTCCAAGTGTAAATACTTATCAATATATAATTTGGAATGTTTATAATTTTAAATCTATGTCAGTAGTCATATTTTGTTTTAAGTAAAAAGTGACCATATATAATTATGAAGTTTGTAGTATGAGTTAAAGACAGTGAAATGTTTGATGTTTAAAAGTTAAAAGTGTAGATGAGTTTAAGAGGTTGAACATGAAAATTAATTAATAAAATAACCAAACATATAAGAGTTGACCATCCGAGAATTGTAGTAACGGTGTCAGTGTGAACCTTATGTCTTTTGGTAGTTTCCCCAATTTTCGGGCGGTCACGGCTTCACCGAACCCTGACCGTGGATTTATGTAAGTATATTCTAAATTGGTGAACATAGAAATTAACCGGGGGGTAACTCAGGGGAAACTACATAACTATGGAACAGCGGCTATCATCGAAGCTGGTGATAGTGCCGTAATAAGGGTGTGTGAATCATTATAGTAGGATTACTGGTGTCCTCGGACATCAGTAATGCCAAATTTTATTGAACCAAGAACAGTATAGGCAGCGTCTATACCATATATATGTAAACTTCAGTTCTTGGGGATGCAAATGGGCGCTACAGTCCACCAGCAGGAAACAATAGTGTGTGTGTGTGTGTGTGTGTGTGTGTGTGTGTGTGTGTGTGTGTGTGTGTGTGTGTGTGTGTGGAAAAGGAGCTGGCCGTTACAAGCCAGGGGCACAGATAACGCATCTGTGCATAAGGCAAACGCTCGATCCGGTTTATCCGGCGGGTGGTTACCTAATTGTAACTGGATATAAGGGGAAAATTTAAGAAAATGATGTAGTAGGAGGGTAACTGAAAAATCAGTGAGAGGGTGACGACATCTGTAAACAGCGGGCGATCAATTTCACTTCCTCTATAGAGAGAGTTGGTGGTTGACGACCCAGTTCCTGTTCAGTAACAGTTGCTATAACTATGACTCGATGATTAGTGATGTATTTCCCTTATGAGAGCAAAACGATTTTAAGTACTAGGTTTAATGGTAAGGATTCTAAATCCACCAGAATATTTTATGATGATAACTATATAATTTTGTGTATTTGTGTTAATTGTATGCAGTATGTTAGGGGTAAGGATTATAAACATGTGTACTTTGTATAAATTTTGAAATGTATCTAGAGAAAGGTCATTCACATGACAGTGAGACATCAGCTGACTGCTGGGGTTATATATGTAGTATGTCACTTATAAGTGATTTGCAGAATTTTATCAATATAATTAAATATTTGAATATAATATTTTCAATGTGTTTGAAAGGTTCAATGTGTCTAAGAGATTTTAAGTCAAATGATGAAATTGATTTGAGATAATTTTGAATTTTCAATGGTTAATGTAATGTAAAATGTGGTAAAGGTTAGAATTTGGGTGATTATTATTTCAATAGGACATTTAAGTCAGTCCAAGGTAACGTTAAAGGGGTGTTAAACCAGAATAAGATTTTGTGAATAAAAGTAAGATAGAAAACTGAGTATTAAATAGTGACACAGTGGCGATAGTGAGTAAATATAGAAAAATGAAAGTGATGTAGTGAGAGTAATTAGATGATGGGGAAATTTTGTAAAAGGGGTTGGTGTGATAAGGAGTCCTCAACGACAAGCGTTGTGGCGGGAGGTGAATAGTTTTAAATGGGGTTTGGCGGGGTTACCTGGGGGGACCAGGAACCCATAAGGGAATGAGTATGGGAAGGGAACACACGTCCTAAGTACAAAGCGGGTAGAGAGTATTTTGTTATAAGGGTAGAATGATGTGAATGAAGTTAGAGAATTATTGGTAAATATTTTGAGAGAGTGGTGTCAGACTAGGTAAATCTGTTAGTAAATGTTAGAGTCCGAAGGGGGTTGACGTTATATTTAATCACCAATTTATAAGTTGAATTATTATGAATAATTGAGAGTCACCCAAATTAATTGAGAATGAAAATGTTAAAGAAAGAATCATAGTTAAAATGTAATAATAATTGAAATCAGTAAAAGATTGAGTAGAATTTGGAAATAAATTAAAGCTATAAAGTGTGTAAATTTTGATCCACTTAAATGCGAATTTTATTGTGAATTATTTATTGTAAGGTAATGACAACAATGTTATTTATGAGTATTCTCTATGTTATTACGTTGTATTATGTTTGAAGGTAAAAACTATAAACATGTGATGTATTTTACCTCGTATAATTTTTGAGCTATATCTAGGGCAAGGTCATTAACTTGACCCAGAGAGATCAGCTGATGACTGATGTTTGATATATAGTGTTTTTTACAATTGATTCGTAGATTTTATTTGTGTATTCATACTGAAATAATTAAATAATAAATTTTGTTGACAAAATGATTCTTTTTGGGAATCGAATTTTTTTTTTTGAAAAAAAAAAAAATTTATTTTTTGCTTGAAGTATAGGTTGTGTTTTGTATCCAGGATATATTATTGATTATATGTTAATGTGTTAGCTGATTTGTATTATTCATATTATATGTGTTGTAAACAAATGTAATGATAAGCGAATTTATGATTTAATAAGATGTTCAGTTTATTTGTTTTTTATGATTGCGAGTAGTTAGTGAAGAAGAACTGTAGATTCATGTAAAAGATTTTTGGGATTTTGATGAAATTAATGGTAGTATAGCATTTTGATATTGGACTTACATTAATTTTTTGGAGTTAACAGAATTTAAATGATTTAAGTGGATTTGTTTAATTGATTTTGAGTTGAAACTGTGACGTCTAATCGATGAAATAATAAAGAGAAGTAATTGAAGTTCAAGTATGACATATTTTATAAATTTTAAATCAACAAAGTAGTATATGAATGTTATATGCAGCAATAATGAGTATGTGTACGCACCCAGTACTTGCTAAAGGCAACCCAGTGTGCATGTAAGGGGGAACATATCGGTTGAGGATCTAGTATGGTATAAGGCCAGTATTTTAATTTTTTGGGTGGAATGATAGAAGGTTAGGGGTACTATGGTGAGTATCTGTCCGATTTTATGGTGTTGGGATCTCGAACAGAGAAGTCCAGTAATCTTGTTCAGGTGCAGCCATAGTCGCCAAGCTAGGAGGGTAGTTTACCCATGATATGTTAAGAATTAACGGGGGGGGGGGTTGTTGGCGCCATATCCTCACCGATCCTCTTAGGGGTTTAGCAATGAGAGTTTTTATGCTTTTGGGCACAAAACCTCTCATTGGGGGGTATTGTAATGGGACAATTCTGAAGGGTATATATATTTTATTTAAGCGAATAAGTATTTGAGGCAAATCTATTTGGGCACCCTTTATGGTCATTAAAACCTGAGTTGTGTAACACCTTATATTCACTTCGTACCAGGCAGAGGCTGGTACGCAAAAACGATAACATTGGAATGTGGCTGCGAGTGTGCGCTCGTGTGCCGTTGTCTATAATCTTGACCCCAAAGTCATTGACGGAAGTGACCACCACGTGGCTAATTAACCTGCCACGTGACGAAATCGACGAATCGAAATCGACGAGAGTGAGCCGACGGATGTGGTTTTACCGACGCTTAGGCAGCGTCAGCCAGTCGACTACCAATACAGACCACACGCGGTTATCTAAATCTTCTGCTCGAGCTAATCAAGGTCGGCCAACCAATCCAGTGTATCAAAGATGTGTAAAGCAGTGTAAAATTTTAATTTAAATATGGAACCCAGTTAAACAAGTGAAAAAACTTTATCAAAAGTAAACGAACAACCTTTGGGACATAGTGGGAGAACATTACAGGACGCGCCACGTGGTCGACGGGGATGCCGCTGCAGCATGTAATAGTATCAAACCAAACTTATTCTTATTTTCTATAAAAGGGCAATTTGTATGCGTGTGTGAGTGCGCAAGCTGGGTTACTTATAAAATGTGAGTTCTATGGCATAAATGGGAGTAGTGTACGTTATTGATACAACCTTGAAATCACGTTTATATTCACAGTTGTAACGGTACAGACCGATGGGGTTTTGTAAGTGAAATCTTTTCAACATTGTTTGCAACTAAGAAATTACAGTGAATAGACTATAGCGTCGAGACGGGTGTGAATTGACATTGGTGGAAAGGGCGCGCCCGCGCTTTCGACCGCGCACTCGGACGGCCAACTTTCCCCAGAGTTTGGTCACGTATTAAGAAATTCTTTCGCTGTGTGCGCGCAAAAAACTGCGCAGTCTATTGAGAGACCGAACCCCGGCTGGGCATTAACACGTAGACTCGTCAGCCTAAAACTTCAGCTTGTAATTTTAAAGTATTAAAATGTGGCTAAATTGATAATATAAAGTGGAATTAAAAACAACGTGAGAACAAATTACTTTACAGTGACATAGAAAACAAAATGTGAGAACTATTTTCGGACATGTGAGGGAATAAACCCACAGAGTACAACACGGGTCGACCAGGACGTACAGAGAAGTAACAGTGCAACTTTCTTCTTAATTCTTGCCGTAATTTTTATAAAGCGCTAAAAATAAAGTATGGGGAAAATTTAAACGGTATGAGTGAGAGCATGAGCAATCTGGGTCATTTTAGTAGAGAATAATCATTATGATATAGTCAGTAGTAAGTGAATTTTGATAGCATGCATATGTGAATTAAATACTGCTCGGAGTGTTACTCCTAGAAAAAGCATAACTCAACAGTAAAAGTCACAATTTGAAGTAGTTTTCATTATGTACCATGTCGTACGATAAAAGGAACTGGGTATATTAGTAGATTCAAACTAGAAATAAAAAAGAAAAATGTCATGCTAAATAAATAAAGTAACATTTTGAGTTTATAAAAATATGTGTTTGTTAATTTGCATTCACCTGTGGTTTTACTCTGCCAGAGTACATCAGACAACACCTTGGTAAATTATCAGTAAGGTAAGTGACTAGAATTTCAATATTTTAAACATTAATAAACATGTACAGCTTCAGTTGGTGCCCTAAAAAGGGACAAAATTTAAATATTTCAATCATTAATTAACTCGTAAAGCTTCACAGTTCGTGCGACGGACCTGGCCTAACTTAAGGTAGGTGAGATATTTAAATATTATTTTATGAAATGTGTTAAATCATAACATTACAAAAGTTGTAAATAAAAGATTATATTTTATATTTTGTTTCAATAACTTTCTGATACGGATGCTTGTTTGTCCAAAATAACAAGATGCTTATGAAATAATATTAATTCGCACAACAGCTCTGTGTCTTGTTCATGCCTGCTTTTAAACTGGAATTATCGTGCTGCGTTACAAATTACTCTTTATTTAGCTTATGTAAAATAAACAAATGACAATCACTGTATTGGGTTTGGTCAAACAATCATAAAACACATTTGTTAAAAACTACTGATAGTTATGTGGTAATGAAAAATTATATACCTAAATTAAGAACAAGTTTATTATATATATACCACTATTAAGGCAGTCACTAAGTACATGCGCGTATGTGTGCTTATTTAAGATTTTTCCTACAGGAAGGACATATGCTCTAATAATATATGTCTTGGGTTGGTGCAAATAAAAATTAACAAATTATATTTAGAAAGTTAGTTGATATTATAAAACCCCGATATTATGCATGTGAAGGGAAGTGTGTATGTACACGAGAACACGTGCACTTGCATGCACTTACTTATCTAAATATAATGGGGAGAAGGCTTTGGCATAGTATACTTGATAAAAGATGGTTTTAGTTAAATAGCTGTCACATTAATTATTGTTTGCAAACATGCTTTTATCAAGAATAGATAATAATTTGTTGATGGAGACTGAAAGACAACACAGCTGTGAAGAATTTTTTTCTAGGGCTAAAAAATAACATTTGTTAACATTTTAACATAAGAAATCTATCTGCGATTACTGTGTGCTATTTGTATACAACTGTATACATTTCTACAAGAAGCCTTACACTGCACTGTATCATATAGAAACAGTTAATTTGTCTTTCAAAACTAAAATTAGTTCTAACATCTGAATTCATACACAGTAAATTACTACATTTTAAAACTTACTTGACAAGAAACTGGTTTTCAACGTTAATTTTAATTAATGCGTGCTAAAAACAGTAAGACTTCTTTGCTATATGTGTGCACATAATTACAAACTCCACTATACAATAGCTCATGTGTATGTTTCTTTTATTCTTTTCAAATATTGTTTTGTCACTCATACAGATCATCGTGTTGTATACTGGAAATAGAATAACTGACACCACTGAAGTCATTAATTACAAATGCTAATTAAACACAAACAACTGTCAGAAATCAATAAAGGCACTATTTTACAACAATTCAAATTACATCTGTCCAACACATAACAATAAATGCTACCGTATTTAAGTTTTACACTAATTAACACAGTAATTATTTTCCACTAAAACACAACAATAATCCTGGACTGCACTTGAACTATTGCGAAGTGTAACTGAACTGAACTGATCACTGCAGATATAGCCTCCAGATATTCAGAATAATCTGTCACTTTTTGGATGATGTGTCATGCAAACTGTTTATTACAGGTGTTTTGGAATCCGCTAAAAACTGTGTCAATGACTGCCCTTGAATAACTGCACCAATCGTTGATGGAACAACCTCAATTGGTGATGCATGATAAGTATCATGTATCTGTCTTTCAGTTCAACACAGCATACCCCTCCTTAAGCCTGTTTGTACCAAACTGGCAAACTATCTCTGCAGTAATAATTCATCAGGTGGTGTAGATGGACTACCTTGATTTACACTGCCTTTTTTGTTGTATCACATAAACAACATCATTGATTCTCTTTTTCACAGTGCAAAGGCCTTCCCAGTTAGCTTGAAGTTTGGGGAGCAACTACGACAGTGCTTTGTGTTATCTTCAGCCATCCTCTTATCAATCAAATTATTTCTCGCAGTTGGTTCTCCAACTGTGAAGAACAATTCAGTGGCTTATGGAACTGAGTCTACAATGATCTGAACATCAAGACCTTAGGAAGACAAAGCTCCTGCCCAAACACCAGTTCTGCTGGAATCATGCTGGTTGTGGTCGAACACTGATAACACATATGCCATTAGGAATAACGGTATATGCTGGTCCCAATCGGTTTGGTTCTCATCAACAACCTTTGATACATGCCGCTCAAGTGTCCTCTCAACCATTCTGTCAGACTGAGGATGGAGAGGCATTGTCCGGGACATTCGAATACCAAGTAGGCGACACGATTCTTTAAAAACTCCTGACTCGAAATTCTTCCCTTGATTCATACAGATTTCTACAGGGTCCCCATAACAGCAACATAAGTTGTGAAGTAACGCCTCTGCCACAGTGGTAACCTCCTGATTTAGAATTGCATAAGCTTCCACCCAATCAGTAAAATAGTCCCCTATAACCACAATGTAGTGGTTTCCATTGACAGTATGTGGGAAATGGCAATTCCAATATCTATGGCAATTCTCTTGTATGGCAATCCAACACTATACTGTCTTTTCTCCCAGCTTCTGGTTTGTGGGCCTTTGCTTGTAGAACATACTTAAGAGGTCCGACACTATTCCTCTACATTATGGTGAATATGAAGCCAATAGAATTATTTCTGCATTTTGTCAATTTTTTTATTGACACCAAGATTACTTCCAGATGCCCCATCATGTGTTTCCTTCAAAACCGAGTGCACTTACTTCCGGGAACTATTAGCTATATAACCATGTCTCATCCATTGGCACTTTTCCAAAACCTTTTCAGCAATCAGTTTTCCAAGCTTACAGATTCCATTGTGCCCAATAGCTCTCCAGCACTTCAGAACCATGACAGACATCTTACCAGTCAGGGAAATGACCCTCCTCTTTTGCCATAAAAAACAGTCCAACATCTTTGTTAACCATCTGTTCCTGTCGGAAATCTTTTGTCATCCAACCATCTATCAGGAAATCTACAGTGATGGCTTGAATTTATTCATTCACGTTCTGCGGCAATGTTGGCAATCTTCCAAGCATGGTCTTTAAGAAAGCCACCTGAATACTATGCATTACATTACCCCCACAATGTGGTTCCTTTCAGTTGTATTCTTGCAACTGGTTTAAATCACCTTGCCAATTGCCCTTCCAGATTTTTAAACCTCAAAAGCCATGCAAGCACGGCTTGGTCGGTACATAGTGAATACTCCCTCCCATACATATTTATGGAAATGCACCAAAGCTTGGATGAAACCAGCACCTCTATCCTTGTAACACAATAATTTCTCTCTGCTTTGGAAAGCCTCTTGCTATAATATGTTATTACGCATTCTTCACAGTTCTGCACTTGAGACAAAATTGCTCCTATACTTCCCTTTAAAATCTAGGAAAGCAAGAATTGGCTTTGAGCATAATGCAACTTTTAAAGTACTAAATGCTTGATCACACTCTCTTGACCACTGAAATGTTCATTTTTTTCTGTTGGCTTCTGTAGTGGTTTAGCAACAGTAGTGAAGCCTTTTACAAAACTGTAATATGAGCATAACCTAGGAAACTGTGAACAACATGTTTACATCATGGCACAAATGCTGTACTTCCTTCTGGAATAGAATACTTCTTTGCATTCAGATTAGGTGGGCATAGCGAATTCTGGTTAGAACTTCTGTAAGATTCCAAATGGTCTTTAAAAGTCTTGCTGTCACTATGACATCGTCTAAATAAACCAGGCAAGTTTTCCATGTCAGGCCTCACAGAACCAGGTCCATTAGTCTTTCAAATGTTGCTGGTACATTACAGAGTCTCAACGGCATGACTTTAAACTGGAAGAGGCCACTTGGGGTCGAGAAAGCTGTCTTTTTCTTATCTTCTTGATGAAGAACCACTTGCTACTATCTGCTCTTCAGGTCCAATGTGGAAAACCGCTGAGCTCTCCATATAGCATGACAAGCATATTGTCGATGCAAGGTACTGGGTACCAATCTTTCATTGTCACGTCATTCTTCATTACCAGAGAAGACCAAGCATTTGACGAAGGCTCAAATATTCCCTCTGTCATCATGTCCTGTACTAACTGAGACATTTCCTCCTGCTTAGCTAAAAAAGATCTTCCAGGAGGTTGACGTATCAATGTTGTATCCCCTGTATTGATGCGATGTTGTACAAGAGAGGTTCTTCCCAATGATTGGTCCCCAAAACTACAAAAGCATCTTTGAATTAATGTAAAAACTGTAATAATTCTTTTATCCCATCACTTGAGAGATCGTCAGAAGATCTGTTCAACAGTTCCCCAAATTTGTATAGTAATTTTGAAGTGTCTGAAAAACTGGGTCTTCATTGCATCATTCTGATTACGCAGGCCACAGAAGAAATTTTACCTAGATATATACTGCTATGTAAAGTAACAGAATGGCCCACAATATTCGCCACTCTAATAGCTACATTTCTGGTTTTACTACACTTCTGACAATTAGTATGCCCGGTGTGCTGATTATCTGGGGTTCAAATATAGAGCACTGGTTTCTCCTAGTATCTAACTTGGTTCTAACCATGTTGATTTTTTTCAGAGTTTGGCGGGATAGTTACAGCCACTTGATTTATCACATCCATTGACTTTTCTGAAGTACCTGTTGTGGAGAGCATTATTTCTTCTTGCCCCATGCTCAAGACATTGTCGACTACAAAACCACATACGCTCATAATGTCCACACCAAGAACTGCTTCATCCACGATATCTGCAACAAGTACTTAGTGATCGAACTCAAGTCTACTGGGTGTATTCATATCTCCACTATCCCAAACACTTTTACAGGTCTTCCAGTAGCTGTTCGCAAGCTGCAAGAACATCAGATTGGCTTGAGATTTTTTATCACATCAGGATGCATAATGGAAACTGTGGCACCCATGTCAACTGCAATTGGCATTGGCCTTTCTTGAAAGAATCCATTAATTACCAAGCTCCCACTGTTTTTTCTGAAATGAAGAAATTGCGTATTGTCTAGGGGCTTCATTCCTCCAGTTAGTCAGCACATGTCCCATCGTACCGACTACTGCTTGATTCCCTGTTGCTTAATTGTGGACCGACAGTCTTTCTGTAGATGTCCAGGTTTACAACAACTATAAATCTTTGGTCTTCCATTCTTTCTTCCTTTATACTATGATACCGATTGTTGCATCTCTGTTCTTGCAACCATGGTTCTTGCATCGTTGCATCAACCATATCATCGCAATCTCCACGTGCATGCACTTTATGATTTGTCAAATAGACACTGATTTGGCAGCCTCAAACTGTAACGCACGGACAAGGGCATCCACACTATTCTGGTGTCTTACCATTCATAACACTTGTAGTTCACTATCTCTGACACCATCACTAAATGACTCCATCGCAAACTTCATTCGAAGATCCTCTGGTACTTCAGGATAGGCCAGTCGAATTAGTCTGTTGATGCTTCCTTCAACCTCTTGAAGGCTCTCCCCGGAATGATGTTGCCTTGCTCTCAACCAAGCACAGTACACATCACGCAAATGTTTATTCTAGAGCAATGTACCATAATTCTGGAGCTTTTATCAATTCGGCATAGATGTTCTGGCTATCAGGTAGCACTTGCCACAGGTAGTAGCTTTGTCACAGGTCCTTTTAAAGTGAGAAAAAGTAACTGCTTTGTCTTTCTCTGTCCAATGATTTGAATATTCAGCGGCTTCAAATTGCCCAGTGAGTGCTTCCATCACTCACTTTTGATGGGGCCTTGTTTTGAACTGATCCTGGCCCAACTGTAGGGAA
The DNA here is from genome assembly GCA_034769895.1 of Magicicada septendecula. Classification (NCBI taxonomy): domain Eukaryota; kingdom Metazoa; phylum Arthropoda; class Insecta; order Hemiptera; family Cicadidae; genus Magicicada; species Magicicada septendecula. Next base: position 39,441 of record JAWRYS010000615.1, on the reverse strand, counting down.
AGTGACTCTCTCTATCATCTTATTTTCTGTGTCTTTTTCTGCCATTGCCAATAGTACAGTCAGTTCAGCAACTTATTTTGGAAAGCACAGTTGTACAACTAAATTGTACTACTTCTGTTTTAATATTCTTCCAATATGGCAAGCGGGTCTTCTACTGCAGATATTTTTGTTGACATACCGTCTTAAACTTCAAATACTTTGTTCCTTCTATATTTGAGACACATTTTTCAACTGCAGACAATCTTACCTCTTGGGTATCCAGATAACCACATAGTTCACCCAAGTCACCACGCAGGAGACCCAACTCTGCAGGAGTATGCTCTTGCATCTGTTTTTTCATAGCTTCAAAAAGAGCTTTCGTTTATCTGCTTCGCCAGTATATATTCTTCTTTTTGTTGTTCCTCTGACCCAAGCAAGAGTGCTTTTTGCCGCTCTTCTGCCTCTTCTCTTTCATACCTGCGTTTCTCATTCTGTTGTTTTTCTGCTTCTTCCACCTCCTGTTAGCATTGTTCCTAGGTTTGGAGTAGAAGTGCTTGAAAACTTCCATCATCTTACTGGTACCCATGTTTACAAATTAATTACCACTCAGACTACTCTCTGCAAAATGTCTTCTGTTTCCACTGCTGAAAGGTTTCATCACACTTCTGACACTATTGTTATGACGGTCATACAGATGTCATCTTGTACACTGGAAAGAGAGTAACTGACACCATTGAAGTCACTAATTACAAACTTTAATTAAACACAAACAACAGTTAGAAATCAACAAAGGCACTATTATGCAATAATTCAAGTTAAACCTGTCCAAAACACAACAATAAATGCCACATTATTACAGTTTCACACTAAGTAACACAATAATCACTTTCCAATAAAATGCAACAATAATCCAGAACCACATTTTAAATATTGCCAGGTGTAACTGAACTGATTGATAGCTGATGGGTGCTTATATTTATACCCAACAAAGATTCCAAAATAACCTGTCACTTTCCGGATGATGTGTCAAGCAAATTGTATATAACAGGTGTTCTGGAATCCCCTAGAAATTGTGTCAATGCTGCCCCTGATCAAACTGTGCCTACCATCGACAGCACAGCCTTAATTGCTGACACATGATAGGTGTCAAACAATTGTCTTTTATCTCGACATAGTAATATGTAAAGGTACGAATAAGTTCTGCATTATATTTCCATACCTACTTTTTACTAGACGTATAGATTTTAAGGTAGCTGCTTATTAACAGTACAAGACTTGTGATACAATAACTTTATTTTATACACAAGTTTCAAAATTAATTACTTTATTTAGTTTATACATGGTACTAGAAGTCAGTTACGCATTACACACAAGCTATGTGGAATCACAACAGGTATGTGGAATCTTGCAGAAGACAAGATGTTTGTTTAAAACACAGCAAATGATACACATTATGCTCATGTGTAAGTGTGACGACACTATAAGATCCATTTGTGTTACAAAATGTTTACAAAAGCATAATAATCACTGCAACCTTGCACTTGCCTAAAAGTACTGTTACATATGCAGGGAAACTGTGTTATTGGACCCGTTTTGAAAACTTCGGTGTATGCCATAACCATAATTAGTTACACTAAATATTTAATTATACTTATTTTTAATATTTATACTAAACAGAAGTGATGATGTGTTAAAGTCTGCTGACATGAACTAGCTCAAAAATGCTTTCAAAATGAAGATTATTAACATCTGAAGGATGCCATTATAGAAGACAATATATCCTTATAATAAGAATATGACCCTGTTCAGATATTTTAAAAGGTAAATTATATTTCAGTCAAATGTAAAATTATCCATCAGTAATAGTGCACACAATTATAGAAAGAATATGTGGCATTTAGTTTGTTACTTACTTTGCTATGGTGTAAATTAACAAGCTCTGAATGGCCATTATTTGCTGTTGGTACTACCTTGGCTACTTTGGCTTTATATGGATTTGATTCCTGAAAAAATTAAATAAAAACATATCACTTTAAATATAAAATTCTATGACACACACTATGACATAGTTCTTTTCATTGCCTAATGATTTAGTGCTAAAATTTTCATATACAATTGTGTCATTTAGGTACAGGGAAAATGAATTTGATAACAAATTTAAGATAACAGAGAATATGATTATATTTTCGACATGTTTTTTTTACACAATCTTAGATTTACTTTAGTTCCCCTTACTTTATGAATGTAACATGAATTAAGTATTTGTGTCGTGAATTTTGAAGTCTAAAAATGTGTTTTTAGACTTCAAAACTTACACTTACAAACCATTACGAACTTTATTAAATATGATTTATTTTCTAAATCCATACATTTAATTCTATTATATATTTACAGTCAAATTTCTATGAGTAAAGTTTCCAAGTTGATTACTTCTAATTTATATCTCTGGTACACTGATTATAATGAGATATTACATATTACTTTCAGTTAATTTGCTTGTTTTACATGGGTTCTTTGACTACAGTAACAGTAGAAAAGCTCATTAGTAATTATTACTAATGAGCTTTTCTAAAGAATTAAACAAATATGTTACTTAACAAAAGTAGATATTGTAACACCACAAAATGTTACATAACCTAGACGTGTACCAAAAGAATAAATAAGTACACTGAAATAATATAAGTGAATAATTTATGATGAAAGTAGCAAAGAAGAGAAGGACCAACGAAGAAGAAAGAAGAAGAGAGAACCCCAAAAAGCAGTAAAAAATATACTGCATGACACTACAACAAAAACTATGACTGACTCTAACTAATGGACAAGCCAAGTTCACTATAAGCTGTCAAACAAGCCAGTCAATGACATAAATGTAAAGTCATATATTGATAAAATTAATTAAAGAATGACAAGAATAATACAATATCAGTAAGCATTTGGCTGAAAATAAATGAACCATGACCAGTAAATAACAATGCCTATGACTAAGACTAGCTATGGCCACAATGTAAAGTTAAAACTAGCATTGCAAACCCCAAATGTAATATTAAGAAGTAAGAATACTAATAAAAGGAAACCTTATATGAATAAGTAATTTCCTCATTATACACAATGTAAATAGTGACAATTATTCAGGCATAAACCGATGCTAAAGGTATGCCTAGACTATGCCTAAACAAAAGTTTGTCAGTAAATTAGTAAGGAAAAAGGACTCCAAGTGTACAATAAAGTTTACTGAACAATCACTATAAATAAATGTAATAGTGAATATCACCACCCAATTATTAATGAGTGACATTAAGTTGAGTAGGCCAAACAAAATGTAAATAGAAAATAAGGATTCTTAATAATAATGTATCACCATAGTTAAGCTAAGATTTAATAATTGTATAGCAATAAATAGCTATTAAGGATAATGACAAATGTGTTAGTGCTCCGACAAAGACATTTAAAAGAAAACGCGATGTGAAACACTAAATATAAATAGATAGGTAATAATCGTATTTGGCTTCGCTAGCAGAAGACAGTGAGAAACCATGTTTCTGAACATTATTTATTAGCAGTGTAAAAGAAAATGCGATTAAAACCAGTGTTAAGTCATGTCAAATTAACGCTCATAAACTATTCTTTAATTTGATAGTATAAACTCGCGATCGCAACTATAATAAGTGCGTAGCATGCGTTAGGATCATTTGTTATTATAAAGTGAAAAATTGGTTGGGTAACACTAACAACACACTCAACTGTCAATCAAGTTCGCCAAACGACGGTTGGAAAACAATGCGTCATTTTTGTAACGGCTGTCCGAGCCAATCAAAAAATAGCTTATTAAACGATCTCATCGCCTAAGCCCCGTGAAGCAAGGGGGTATATAATCAAAAACAGAGCGAATTCGTTACACTTTACAGTCATCATCGCGAGCGAGAAGGTGTCGCTCGTCACCACAAAATTTTAATAACTTAACGTATAATGTAAATACTGAATCCCTTTAACCGTTTCTTCAAGACAGATAACTACACAACAATTTATTAACAGGAAGTGCATCGATGTGAAGTAAATATTTTCATTTTGTGCACGATATTTAGAACGAGAGAAGGATTAATAACCAGTATTTAACTTAGTCCAAATTTAGTTATAAGAGGACTATTACTCTCCGTTCTTAGTTCGTGTGAAGTGTAATTAACCAGGGTCACTATAATCCGACCACTGGAGTGTTTTAAAATAAATTTTAATCTATAAGATTAAAATAAAAAAAGGTAACATTGTGACAATTCATTTTATTAATCTGTGTGCACTTGTAATTCTTCAACACAAAATTGTACTGACGCAAAAACAACAAAACTTTCTATCTGATACACTGTGATCAAATTTATTTAGCGGATTTGTCAATCCCACGTAAGATTTGTATTAGTCTTAAGTGATAAAAATATTTGTTAGTAAGTAAGTCAGTGTGACCAACGCTAACCTAAAAATAGGTACGAATTTTAAAAAGAGAGGCCGAATTAGTAAATATTATCGTTAACATCTGTCTAGGCATAAAGTAGTTCTTTCTTGTATTTAAAAGACCCTACGCCTGAGATATAAAATAATATTTAATTAAAAGTTAATCTGGTAATAAACAGAAGAGTTGATTTGTTCTATCTGAGCTAGTTCGTATTGCAAGCGGACGGTGTAATACCAATTTTATATTCATGTATCGATTATATTTGTAATTGTTTGAATTTACTTTCAAGGGTAAAATAAAACCCGTTTGTTATCAGCATAAACTTTGACTCTATTTATTTCAAAGAGTGAATTAATAATTAACTTTGAATACAAAAATAACTCGGAATAGAGATTGTATTTTGTTAGATTTGAATTGCAGTAAAAGCAATAAGCATTAACACAACTTTTAAAGAGAAATTCATCAAGTATTAAATTTCATTAAGGGGTTTTTCATGGGGATTTTCCCGAAATAAACCCGTGTGGCGTCCTTATCAAGCAAGGAGTGATCTAACCTTGTCAATAAAGCAAGCTGGTAGTAAATCCAACTTGGCAGCTTATCAATTATTATAAGTGAACTTCAGAACTTCTAGTATCACAATCAGGTACGTGAAAGTATATTACAGTAGAACTTGGCTAATTCGAAGCTGAAGGGACCAGTAAAAAATTCGAATTATCCAAAAATTCGAATTAGGAAAACTTTTAATAACGGTAGAAAAATCAAATCAAAAACCGAAATTCAGTAAAGCAATATGTTATTTTAATAAACAATTTCCTTAGACATATGTATTACAAACGTATAAACATGTTTCAGTACAAAATATAGCATTTACAGTTTTTTAAAAACGCTAGAAACTTTTGATTGCATTTTGCAGTTAATACACTGAGTTGTAGTAAACTCTTCAAGTTTATTAAGTGCTTGGAAAATAGCGTCACTTACGTTCTGCTGTCCTTCAACAAACCGTCTCAAGTCTTGAATATAACTTGATGCCTGTGAAGCCGTTGGAATCGGTATCTCTGGAAGTTCTAGCTGGTCCCCTTCTTCATCTGAAGATGTACCATCATTTCTTTTGTTCATAACATCAGCCACGATCTCCGCATCTGTCTGTTCACCGCACACCGCCAAGTCTTCATCCATGTTTACAAACTCTTCGTAACGAATGCCTGCGTCATGTCCAACATCTTCCCAGTTATCCATAGTGGGTACGACTTCTCTAGCAGCTTTATTCTCCTCTTCACCTTCAATGTGGCAGAAACCACCTTTACGAAAACAATTAGCAATTGTTTTTTGCGTAACTTGGTTCCAAGCACTGTTGCACATGCGGGCAGCTTGAAGGATGTTAATCTTGATATTTTCGTGCTCATCTAAATAAGCACCTGACAGAATGTTTTGGACCACAAGCCGTCTGTAAAAATGCTTAAAATTTTTTATTACACCTTGGTCCATAGGTTGAACTACTGAAGTCATGTTTGGAGGGAAAAACACAACCTTTACATTTTCCATCACAGGAATAGTGTTGTGCGCTGTACAGTTGTCAATAAACAAGACGATTCTTCTGTTTTGATTCAGAAATTTCCTGTTGATTTTCAAAAGCCATCTTTCGAAAATTTCACCTGTCATCCAGGCTTTATTGTTTGATTCATATTCAACTGGTTTCGTTTTTACATTTTTGAAACAACGTGGGTTGGCTGACTTCCCTATCATTAGCAAAGGCAGTTTTTCTGAGCCATCCATGTTTGCTCCGATTAAAAGTGTTATGCGCTCCTTGCTGTGTTTGCCGCCACTACAACTTTCTCCTTTAAAAGCAAGTGTTTTGTCGGGGGTGCATTTGAAGAATAAGCCCGTCTCGTCTACGTTAAAAATGTCTTTAGCGTCTCTATCAGAAATCATTTGCAACAAATCGTCTTTCCGTGAATTTGCAGCTTCAACGTCAACAGATCCACTTTCCCCACAAACAGTTTTGAAAGACATGCCATTCCTTTCTTTAAAACCATCGAGCCAACCAGTGCTGGCCTTAAAATCATTTTTCCCTAAGCTAGATGCGAATTCCTCAGCTTTGGCTCTGACAAGGGGCCCACTGACTGGAATTTTTTTGTCCCTTGCTTGCTTAAACCACTTCACTACACATTCATCCACGTCAGGATTTTCTGGTCCTCGCGCTCTTTTCCTATCTTTGTCGCTGGCTTTACACACACTATTCAAAATCTTCTCTTTATTTTTTAGATACGTTGACAGTGTATTTGGCGGTATCCCGAATTCCTTGGCAATTTCAGATTTCTTTTTTTGTCCCTTTTCCACTTCCCGTATAACGGCAACTTTTTTGGCAAATGTCAATGATTTGTATTGGGTCCGTGTTGGTTTTGAAAGGGCCATGATGAACACACAACACAATAAAACTGCACAATAAGTGTCACTAAAACACACCAGTCTGTATATACAGTACTGTATAAAGAAAGGAACGGTCTCTCACTACAGGACACAGCTCGCACAGTAGAAACTCAAAAAGACTTAACACTTCCACGAATGCAGGCAGACTGAACTGAAAGCAACAGTGAGGGTGGCTGACTGACAAGGCGTGGAACAAGGGACAATGGCGGATGGTACCGTTACACGAGCCAGTCATGTGTCATCGCCAGATACTGACGGCAATTCCACGAATTTGACACAAAAGACAAGCGTCTGTTCACAAAGGGCGATGCCTGCTTGTCTGTTTCCAGTCGTGTCTCTATTGTTACGTGGTCTAGCCCATACAGCAGGCGATTTTTTGTAGTTAGAGCAAAATTTTTATTTCGAATTAACCAAAAAAAGTTCGAATTACAGACGATGTTTTTGCATGGTTTTACATAGGATATTCAAGGGACCACGGTAAAAGTTCGAATTATCCACGAATTCGAATTATGCACGTTCGAATTAGCCAAGTTCTCCTGTATTATAAACTGTATGTTGTCCAGACGAGACTTAACTTTACGTACTTTGACGACAATTAACCTAGAAAGGAGTTCCGCTGCCAGATCGACGCTACGGCTACATTCATCAGTCGACCAGCGATTAACGCTTTATTCACTAAATTTCTCAACCATTACTAATCAAACAGTATTTATTAATTATTACTGCAAATATTTTAGAAAAGAGTTCGTTTTTAAATTGTAACTTACTAATCGATTTTTAACTATAACTTAATTTTAAACTACAATCAAAATACACATTTAATTTTTAAACAGAGAGAATCTAGTTGATTGGTTACAAATTGGCGACCAGCAACGTGAGGCTGTAAAAATATTAAGCGAATAAATTTTTAATATTAATATTAAGCCCGGCAAATACAAGAGAACAACCATGCCACATACACACAAACACGACACGAGATACAAGGCCAGCCGAGTAGAAGATATACAAACAGATACAAAAATAAATACAGATACGAGAGACGCAACCGACGTCCGAGATGGAAGTCGCGACAAATAATAATGTGGAGACCCGACTAGAAGGAACGCCTCCTGCAGAACCGGAAGTGGAAGTAAGGGTCGGTGACCAACCCAGACAACCTGGAAAGCCCACACAACCAGGGGAGACCGACTTCCAGGAATGGATGAGGAAGGTAATGGAAGGTTTGAATAACAAATTAGACAGAGTAACAAGAATATAGAGTCATTGAAGGAAGATAATCGTGACCTGAACAAGAAATTGGACGACAACAGTAACGCATTGAAGGAAGATTTGAATACAAAATTAAACGATAATAATAAAAATATGGAAGCAATTAACAAAAATATGGAGTTATTGAAAGAAGATCTACATACAAGATTAGACGATAATAATAAGAACATCGAATCATTGAAGGAAGATTTGAATAAAAAAAATAGATGATACCAATAAATCCATGGACGCGTTAAATAATAAAATAGACGACAACAACAGAGCATTGAAAGAAGATTTGAATACTAAATTATATGATATCAGCAAGAAGATGGAGAAAATAATAAATAAACATTACATGGAAATCGACGCCGAAGGTGTAAAGAAGATCCAAATAAATAAGAAAACGGAAGAAAAGAAAGATGATGGCAAACCGGCGATAGAAGAAGTACGAAATGATGAAACCATGGAAGAATTAAGTCTACAATCCGAAGACACGGGTATACAAACCGAGGATGAAGAAGACTCGAAAGCATTGGTGCCTGAGGATACACACCCCAGGAATGAAGACAATATTCAGCACCAAGAAGCCATCGTTAAACAGGTGAAGCACAAGATAATTAAGAAAACGGGAGAGAAAGAGACGAAAATAAAAAGAATAATACGCCCAAAGAAAACAAGAATTACACGGGAAATATTAGAGATGACTAGGAGTGGATTAATTAACTTCGTGGACAACCCAATTATTCGCCATAGAGCAAAAATCAACGGTAAGAAGGGTGAACTGAACTTCATAAAAATATTAAAAGTAAATCATCATAAAACCGTGAATAAAAACTTAAATAAAAATATGATTAAATTAAAAGTGCCAACAAGTGAAATACATCAGACAAGGTCAGTGGATTCTTCAAAGAATAACCGACCATTAAAATATTTAATTAATAATCCGAATGACGGAACGATTAACGCAAGGTTAAATACCAGTGACCATGTTATGACGGAGAAGGTTACAAACAATGAGGCATTTAGAGTAAATACTCCTAGAAGAAGGATGCATTGCAGGAAGAAGGAAAACTACCAGAAACAGATGGACCGGATCATCGAAGGATATGCCCAAGCGATCAGAAAATGGTGGCAGGAAAGGAACCAGTTGACGGAGAACTCCAGCCAGAAGACAGCAGACAACAAACCAGAGTTAGAAGAGACACCAGGAGGTAATTATAACAAAAACCAGGAGAACACCGGACACCTGGGCAACAAAGATAATGGGGAGAAGAAAACGAAAGGACATAAGGTAGCTGAAGATTTGATTGCAGCAAAATGGAAGAGCCGAATGATAGTGAGATACGCGACAAGGGATGAAAGAAGCCTGAACGTAAAAATGATCCAACCGACAAACACACCGAATATGAACGACTATGGCTAAACATTAGAAACCATCAATCACTGAAGAAAAAGGACAGATATAAAGATAACCGAGAGGAGCTACAAAAGGTAAAGAAAATGAAAAACCATCAGAACTATAGAAAACCATTAAAAGAATATTGTAAGAAGTATTATGTGTAAGGAAATTTGTTATAAATGTATTGCAAGATGTTAAACATCATGAAATATGTCGTACTATGAGCAGCTATAAAAAATGGATCTGTGAAAATGTAATTGACCCACAATGAACCCAATAGAATGGTGAAGCACAAGAGGATCCCAAATATAGATTATTGAATGGACTTATTATTATTTAAGAGTGAACTATTTGATCAGACAAAGATTATAACACAAGAGTGTTTATTGTATCAAATATCATAAAAGTGTCTACCATGAAAAAGTTAAATTAATGATAAAGAAAAACATTTATCATATTCAATGTATTGAAAATATCTAATTGGATATAACCAGAATGTTTATCATATTGTATCATAAAGAGGAATGTGTATTATAGTTATATATACCAAAAACATCTATTATGTCTTAAATAAGAACCCTGTTTGTCATATTAAATGATAAGGAAAAATGTTTAGTATAAATTAAATAATTTTATAATAAGAAAAATGTGTATCATATCAAATGATAAAGAAAAAATGTCTGTTGTATTGTATAAAACAAAAATATATTGTATAACGAAAAGGTATGTAAAATATTGATATAATGCTACTCTGACTCGTCAAGTGATTAATTTCAAAACAATAAAAATATATAATCATCCAGAATAAGTGTAAATTATCAGACACTTGAAGGAGTAGAGGGGAAGAACATCAAAGTGTAGAATAATAAGGGAGATGGATTGAATAAGGAATGGGAATAATTAATTAAGTGATAAATAAAAAATACTTATCATATTATAATAATATTAATTGATGACTCGTTGGGCACTTGGTGAAACATATTAATACAAAGGTTTTGTAAAATATATAAAAACACTTGGTAAGTTTCACAAATTTTTTAATTAACTCTGACAGCTGTTTCGACTAACTTAAGCCATTGTCAAAGAGCGAGTGAATGAAATTACTGAACACAGGATGTTAGAGTAGTGTAGGTGGTAAACATCTGTTTAGGGCGTATCTGGAACATCTGTGTTGTGATGGCGAGGGGTGGGGAGTGTGTGCATGAGACAAGGGAAGGTCTGGTGTCTTTAAAAACTAAATACAATCATGAATGCAAAATATAAAATTAACTGAACTAAATATAAACTGAATGCAAAATTTAAAATAATGATGAACATTCAAAATAATATAAAATAAACTAAACTAAATAACAGATTTTAATAAAGGGGATACACAAAATTCAGTCTGTTCATTGGTTAAATTTTTGTTATTTTTTATTGCTTTTTTAATTTCTAAAATTTCTAACAAATCCATTTTTCTACCTTTTTGTATGTTGTGGAGTAGTGTTATGTTTTTTGTGTCTATAAAGTGATTGTGTTGTAAGCAATGATCTGCAAAACCTGTATTAGATGTATTGGTTAAAATCGCCTTCTTATGTTCAGAAATGCGATGTTTCAGAGCACGGCCACATTGTCCGATATAAATAGCATCGCATTCTGCACAGTGTATTTCATAAACTCCATTTTTCTCCAGTGTATTAGATTTTTCTTTATTATTGACTAGTAGTGAAAAAAGATTACGTTTGTTTACTGATACCATGTTAAGACCATGGTTTTTTAACCTATTATTAATCTTATCTGTTATACACGGAATGTAATTTGTTAAGTGAAATTTTTTGTTACCCTGATCTGGCTCTATGGAATAAAATTCTTTTAAAGTAATTTTCTTCTGTTTTTTTTTTTAAATTAAAGAGTTAATTATTCTTTCATCATAACCGTTATTTTGTGCTATGGCTTTTATAATATCTACCTCTTTATTGAAATTTTCTTTGGATAAAGGAACTATAAGGAGACGATTAACCATTGCATGAAAACTGCTTAATTTTATGTGCCATGATGTTAGTGATTGTTTATGTATAACGGTATCTGTAAAAGTAGGTTTTCTATATATCTGAAAACTAAGATTATTTTGTGATCTAGTAATGGTAAGATCCAAAAAATTTAAACTTTTCATATTTTCTGTTTCAAGTGTAAATTGCACGCTACTATAAAAGGAATTAATATAATCTAAGAACATATCTGGACGGGAACAGATAGACAGCTTCATATGTTCTTAGATTATATTAATTCCTTTTATAGTAGCGTGCAATTTACACTTGAAACAGAAAATATGAAAAGTTTAAATTTTTTGGATCTTACCATTACTAGATCACAAAATAATCTTAGTTTTCAGATATATAGAAAACCTACTTTTACAGATACCGTTATACATAAACAATCACTAACATCATGGCACATAAAATTAAGCAGTTTTCATGCAATGGTTAATCGTCTCCTTATAGTTCCTTTATCCAAAGAAAATTTCAATATAGAGGTAGATATTATAAAAGCCATAGCACAAAATAATGGTTATGATGAAAGAATAATTAACTCTTTAATTTAAAAAAAAACAGAAGAAAATTACTTTAAAAGAATTTTATTCCATAGAGCCAGATCAGGGTAACAAAAAATTTCACTTAACAAATTACATTCCGTGTATAACAGATAAGATTAATAATAGGTTAAAAAACCATGGTCTTAACATGGTATCAGTAAACAAACGTAATCTTTTTTCACTACTAGTCAATAATAAAGAAAAATCTAATACACTGGAGAAAAATGGAGTTTATGAAATACACTGTGCAGAATGCAATGCTATTTATATCGGACAATGTGGCCGTGCTCTGAAACATCGCATTTCTGAACATAAGAAGGCGATTTTAACCAATACATCTAATACAGGTTTTGCAGATCATTGCTTACAACACAATCACTTTATAGACACAAAAAACATAACACTACTCCACAACATACAAAAAGGTAGAAAAATGGATTTGTTAGAAATTTTAGAAATTAAAAAAGCAATAAAAAATAACAAAAATTTAACCAATGAACAGACTGAATTTTGTGTATCCCCTTTATTAAAATCTGTTATTTAGTTTAGTTTATTTTATATTATTTTGAATGTTCATCATTATTTTAAATTTTGCATTCAGTTTATATTTAGTTCAGTTAATTTTATATTTTGCATTCATGATTGTATTTAGTTTTTAAAGACACCAGACCTTTCCTTGTCTCATGCACACACTCCCCACCCCTCGCCATCACAACACAGATGTTCCAGATACGCCCTAAACAGATGTTTACCACCTACACTACTCTAACATCCTGTGTTCAGTAATTTCATTCACTCGCTCTTTGACAATGGCTTAAGTTAGTCGAAACAGCTGTCAGAGTTAATTAAAAAATTTGTGAAACTTACCAAGTGTTTTTATATATTTTACAAAACCTTTATATTATAATAAAGAAAAATGTGTATCGTATCGCATATACCAAGACCGTTTAGCATGTTAAGTAAACGATTAACGAGAATAATTATTATATGATATAAAAAAGAAAAATGTCTATGTATAAATAACAAAAATGATTATCATAATACTACTATTATTACGGAACAAGAATGTTAATTGAACGATGAAGAAAATATCTAATTGTATATACCAAAAATATATGTCAAATGGTAACTAACAAAAATGTTTATTATGTGAATATTGTAGACCCTGATAATCCAGGATGATATGGAACCAAATGTTAAAAAAAAAACCTATATACAAGCAATGTTGAGAGTAAAGCTTGTGAACTATTAATAAGAGTGAAGTAATGTGAACTCAATGTTTAAAGAACAACTGCATAATTGTATAATGATAAATCTAAGTGTGTAATTTAAGAATATGAAGATAAACAAAACAACTTACAAACTAGTATAGAAAAATAACAACAAGGCTAATAAATAACATAGCCAATATGTCAAGTTAGAAATAAAATAATGACCTGTGAAGAGAAGTATGTTAGCTAAAGTATAAAAGCATGAAAAGTGATACCAATGAAACCTCTAATACATTGAATGTTATATTGAATATGTTATATTATTGAAAAATGAATGACATGTTATATTTTATGTGTTGTGATAGTGCAACTGTTGCTACGTGCAATTTTTATTTTGTCCCAGACAGAGATGAGGATTCCTCTGATTCTGAGGATGTGTAGATGAGGAACGGCGGAGAATGTATGCCACAGTGAGCCACTATGATTCCGAACCCACTATAAATGGTAATATATCAAGGATTATAAATAAAAAACTGTGAGATAAAAATAAAAGAACAATAGAGTTTATCACGAGAATAAAGATGTGTTTAATGATAAAGAAAAATGTATTATTGTAAAACAGGAAATTGTTAGTTTAAGAAATAAGACATGTTATAACTAAATGACTTAGAATATGAGAAACTTGAAAGATACTAGTAAGCTAAAAATATATCACTAGCCAAGAACTCAATCTAGTGCAACACACTAACAGAATATTAAACTCAATGCAGAAAAAAAGCAGTAATAGTGTATTAAAACCAAACTAAAATGATAATTTCTTCAAAAGTAAAATTTCTCTCAAATTATCAATTTTGAGAGGGGAGTATATGTAACACAACAAAATGTTACATAACCTAGACGTGTACCAAAAGAATAAATAAGTACACTGAAATAATATAAGTGAATAATTTATGATGAAAGTAGCAAAGAAGAGAAGGACCAATGAAGAAGAAGGACCCCAAAAAGCAGTAAGAAATACACTGCATGACACTACAACAAAAACTATGACTGACTCTAACTAATGGACAAGCCAAGTTCACTATAAGCTGTCAAACAAGCCAGTCAATGACATAAATGTAAAGTCATATATTGATAAAATTAATTAAAGAATGACAAGAATAATATAATATCAGTAACAGCATTTGGCTGAAAATAAATGAACCATGACCAGTAAATAACAATGCCTATGACTAAGACTAGCTATGGCCACAATGTAAAGTTAAAACTAGCATTGCAAACCCCAAATGTAATATTAAGAAGTAAGAATACTAATAAAAGGAAACCTTATATGAATAAGTAATTTCCTCATTATACACAATGTAAATAGTGACAATTATTCAGGCATAAACCGATGCTAAATGTATGCCTAGACTATGCCTAAACAAAAGTTTGTCAGTAAATTAGTAAGGAAAAAGGACTCCAAGTGTACAATAAAGTTTACTGAACAATCACTATAAATAAATGTAATAGTGAATATCACCACCCAATTATTAATGAGTGACATTAAGTTGAGTAGGCCAAACAAAATGTAAATAGAAAATAAGGATTCTTAATAATAATGTATCACCATAGTTAAGCTAAGATTTAATAATTGTATAGCAATAAATAGCTATTAAGGATAATGACAAATGTGTTAGTGTTCCGACAAAGACGTTTAAAAGAAAACGCGATGTGAAACACTAAATATAAATAGATAGGTAATAATCGTATTTGGCTTCGCTAGCAGAAGACAGTGAGAAACCATGTTTCTGAACATTATTTATTAGCAGTGTAAAAGAAAATGCGATTAAAACCAGTGTTAAGTCATGTCAAATTAAAGCTCATAAACTATTCTTTAATTTGATAGTAATAAACTCGCGATCGCAACTATAATAAGTGCGTAGCGTGCGTTAGCATAATTTGTTATTATAAAGTGAAAAATTGGTTGGGTAACACTAACAACACACTCAACTGTCAATCAAGTTCGCCAAACGACGGTTGGAAAACAATGCGTCATTTTTGTAACGGCTGTCCGAGCCAATCAAAAAATAGCTTATTAAACGATCTCATCGCCTAAGCCCCGTGAAGCAAGGGGGTATATAATCAAAAACAGAGCGAATTCGTTACACTTTACAGTCATCATCGCGAGCGAGAAGGTGTCGCTAGTCACCACAAAATTTTAATAACTTAACGTATAATGTAAATAGTGAATCCCTTTAACCGTTTCTTCAAGACAGATAACTACACAACAATTTATTAACAGGAAGTGCATCGATGTGA
Source organism: Magicicada septendecula (assembly GCA_034769895.1). Lineage (NCBI taxonomy): Eukaryota > Metazoa > Arthropoda > Insecta > Hemiptera > Cicadidae > Magicicada > Magicicada septendecula. Next base: position 23,863 of record JAWRYS010000615.1, on the reverse strand, counting down.
AGTAAATATTTTCATTTTGTGCACGATATTTAGAACGAGAGAAGGATTAATAACCAGTATTTAACTTAGTCCAAATTTAGTTAGAAGAGGACTATTACTCTCCGTTCTTAGTTCGTGTGAAGTGTAATTAACCAGGGTCACTATAATCTGACCACTGGAGTGTTTTAAAATAAATTTTAATCTATAAGATTAAAATAAAAAAAGGTAACATTGTGACAATTCATTTTATTCCCTGTGTGCACTTGTAATTCTTCAACACACAATTGTACTGACGCAAAAACAACAAAACTTTCTATCTGATACACTGTGATCAAATTTATTTAGCGGATTTGTCAATCGCACATAACATTTGTATTAGTCTTAAGTGATAAAAATATTTGTTAGTAAGTAAGTCAGCGTGACCAACGCTAACCTAAAAATAGGTACGAATTTTAAAAAGAGAGGCCGAATTAGTAAATATTGTCGTTAACGTCTGTCTAGGCATAAAGTAGTTCTTTCTTGTATTTAAAAGAGCCTACGCCTGAGATATAAAATAATATTTAATTAAAAGTTAATCTGGTAATAAACAGAAGAGTTGATTTGTTCTATCTGAGCTAGTTCGTATTGCAAGCGGACGGTGTAATACCAATTTTATATTCATGTATCGATTATATTTGTAATTGTTTGAATTTACTTTCAAGGGTAAAATAAAACCCGTTTGTTATCAGCATAAACTTTGACTCTATTTATTTCAAAGAGTGAATTAATAATTAACTTTGAATACAAAAATAACTCGGAATAGAGATTGTATTTTGTTAGATTTGAATTGCAGTAAAAGCAATAAGCATTAACACAACTTTTAAAGAGAAATTCATCAAGTATTAAATTTCATTAAGGGGTTTTTCATGGGGATTTTCCTGAAATAAACCCGTGTGGCACCCTTATCAAGCAAGGAGTGATCTAACCTTGTCAATAAAGCAAGCTGGTAGTAAATCCAACTTGGCAGCTTATCAATTATTATAAGTGAACTTCAGAACTTCTAGTATCACGATCAGGTACGTGAAAGTATATTATTATAAATTGTATGTTGTCCAGACGAGACTTAACTTTATGTACTTTGACGACAATTAACCTAGGAAAGGAGTTCCGCTGCCAGATCGACGCTACAGCTACATTCATCAGTCGACCAGCGATTAACGTTTATTCACTAAATTTCTCAACCATTACTAATCAAACAGTATTTATTAATTATTACTGCAAATATTTTAGAAAAGAGTTCGTTTTTACATTGTAACTTACTAATCGATTTTTAACTACAACTTAATTTTAAACTACAATCAAAATACACATTTAATTTTTAAACAGAGAGAATCTAGTTGATTGGTTACAATATTCATTCCTTGTGACTAACAATGTGGTTTCCAACTTTCCAAAACCTACTTGCATTTCGTACCTGTGGTAACTGCATAATTTTTTTCTTATTAACTCACAAATCACTAGGTATGAACTTTCAACAAATAACTGAATTCTTACACAACTTACACATTACCAATATACATGATATGACTGTGTGATGACTTGGGGGCCCACAGTGTGCATCATCTTCAATGCTCATGCGACCATGTTTAAATTTGAGTGCCAACTTACAAACCGTTGTTTTTAAGGGCATGGCATCTCCTACCACATTTACCATTTTGTTGAGAATTTCTATTGCGCTAAACATTTTTTAATAAATAATTCAATCACAGTATGAAGTTTGATTTTGTCCATTTTCTAAAACGTGCATGACACATAAATTTCAAATAGCAGGTAAATTATGAATTAATTGATGGACAGACAGAAATAACAAATGTTTACATGAAATACAAATCTTACAACACACAAAAAGTTTTAGTTCTACTGCTGCTAAGCTATAAATCTAGACCCACAAACTTTTCAACTAACCCTCATATTTCACACCATTTTACTGAATGTAAAACTGGTACTTATATTGATCCCATATCAAATACAAATATTCCTTTATATTTTAAAGGTTACTGTATCTAATACAAAGATGACTAAAAACACAAGTCCATGGCAAAATGAAATAACTGCTGAAAATATAATAACTGCTCATGGGAATCTAATTAGAATATACGAATGATTACAGTCAATATGTAGAAAATTAAACAGCGAAAAATGAAATGATAATACCTATTTGATGAAACAGAATGCGATAATAATAGAGAAACATACTTGCTACCTATAACCTACAAGCTATAGTAAGACTACAGACAGGGAAGTACCACAGAGAATCCACAAAGGGAAGAGGGACCAAAAAAATGTGCCAAGTAACTGACAAAATGGACAATCAACAGTTGTGAAAACAATGTAGCCACAGCATTGTTATATCTTTATTCAGTATCTTATGTTATAAATTGAGGTTAGGTGAGATCAGAGACAATGAATTCAAAAATTTTGTATCGTCCTTTAACATAATCAACAAACAATGTGAAAATTAATTAGGAATATCAAAAATAAATAACAAATAATCATAACATGTAAAGGCATAATACAAAAAGTCCTGTTGACTTCCAACAATGTAAATTCTTGAATGAAATTGTTAAACAGCTTGGTGACTCATGCACAGGGAGTTGGAACAATCTACAATATGTTCACTTTTAACTGACTCAAAAATAACTGCTGTCACGTTCTATTTCTTAAAAAATAATCTGTAATACTTGATAAATATCCCACATAACATAAAAATAATGTGTAACATGATAGACATAGCAAAACACAAAAGTGTTCTCAGAGCCACCAAAACATAGATTTCAATCATGAATGTTCCAATTAAGCTACATACGTTCCTTCTACACTTAATCCAGTTACTAGCACACTTTTACATCTGCATTTTAATTATGAATCAATGACTAGGCCTAACTGTTCACAAAACCTTTCATAAGTAAAACTAATACGTAGGCCCTACCTATAATACATATACATATCACAAATCATTCCAAGCTTAATCGCATGAAATTAAATGTGTCAAATATACTAAATATAATTATTTCACTACGACTCGGAACACAAATGTGTAGTGAAATAATTATATTTAGTTAAGAAACGGACACGTCATAGACAACAAAATCCAAGAAGTCAAATATACTTATGATAAACGCTTGTCAAATCTAACATATTAATTTTACTATAGGCCTACTTATTATCTCCAAAATTATTTATTTTTTTTTTTTTGTAATGAATTATGTAGTCATTTCTGTATAACTTATGCTTCACAATCAATGTTGACATTTAGTTATACCTTAGAAATTAAAGTAAATGTCGGAAACGGAAAAGATAAAATCTAATAACATGTGTATAATCGAATCTTTAAAATTAGTATAACAGTCAATCGCTTTTTAAATATAAGGCGTCTTAACTCTAAACGTAGATATAATACTTACACTTCTACACGTAAGAAAACATTGCACGTGTACAGACCAATAACAGCACAGACAGCTGAGTATCTGGATCAACCCTATTACTGCTACACCCACAAAACCGGCTTCACTAAATTCTTCAATCCCGTACACAAACAACCAAATATAAGTCCACGTCCCATAAATGATAATAAATGGAAATACAGTCCCATGGAATATTCCTGGCCTCGGTATATGTAAACTTACTCGTTCCACTAACTCATCAATACGCCTAACTACAGCCATCTTTCACGCTTGACGCACTACTGCCTGTAAGATTACATGTATTAATGTAAAGAACTCTTTAACTATACAACCTCGAAATAACATAAAGCTAATATACAAACTCGAAAGAGAAGACTGATTTTTTCGTACCTGTGGGGTTCTTAATTAATTACATGAGACCACGAAACAAAATGAACTTCGATTTCTATGATCAAACTAAGTAACAGATGAATCAATTAACTGCGGTATAACGATATGATCAAAATTCAAAACATGTGGTGATCTTAAATAAAGTATTGTCATAAGTAACTTGATAATTTATCGGAATGAAAGCGCTCTTTACTAAATACTAAATCTAATTAACATTTTAAAATTTTGTTCACTGAGTAAATTGTGAATTTTATATTTAATGAAAGAAGCTGTCATCACATGATTGAACTGGAACACGTGTAACTGCGACTATTTGAATATCGTATGTATTACTTGTTTAATATTATAAATTATATTATGTTATATGAAGTTTTATGGTGGTGAAAACTATGGTTAAGACAATAAAAGGAGGTCCTGATGTAATACATAAACAACTTAGCCATTTCAGTTTTATTAGGACTTTATTTTAACTAAATTATGCTTTTGAAAACAAATGTTTTTGACATGATAATGTGTTTCAGCTGGACATCGTTTGAAACTTTCTGTAACATTTTATTTACTGTCACACTATAAGACGTCATCATTGCATGAGGTCATTGGGATTGTTGTAAATAAAGAGGCTGGGGGTCATTCCAGCACCAAACCGGTCATTCTGGGTCATTACACAAAAATGTAACGTTATCGAAAAATATAACGCTTCCACACTTTCTATTCCCCACAGTCTAGAAATCTTCGGTCTCTGTCGTTTTAACATGATAATGTTTGTTACATAGTAAATATATTTGTTATATACTGTAGTAAATATTTGTTATATGCACATTATACGTTTCAAAAGCCTAAAAGTATTATCACTGCTTCCATGTTTCGGTTTCGTCGAAATTTCTTTAATTTTTGATCTAATTTCTTAATATATAATGTTTTGAAATAAGAAAATCTTAGCTCACATTGCTTCTAACATGCGGAAATTCTACAGCAAATCTGAAATAAGCTTAATTGCCTTTTGAGGTCTTTCTAAAAGCCCATCTTACCAGTACAAAGCATGCAACTCTTTACCTCTAGGTTTTATATTATATGAAGTAGGGTGACTACCGATTTGGGTGCGAGAACAATAGGGAGGGATAGGCTTAGCTAGGTCTCTACTCTCTACCTTGGGAAAACTCGTTTTCACTAGATTGCCATCAAGATTACAACTGTGATAAGATAAATATGACGTTGTTCTGGAAATACCAAAGAAATATGATTGTACGAGGGCTATTTGTTCTAGGATTTCGTTATCCATGACGTGTCCGTTACTTAACTAAATACAACTATTTCACTAACGACTCGGAACACAAAGTTTTTTATGAGTAAAAACAAAGTTTTACCTTACAACCTGAACCGGTTTTCACTTTTAAAAAGCTTCTTCAGAGGTTGCAGGAGCAGTGATGGACAGTTATCCTTACTTTACTTTAAAGAATTAAAGAAACATATTATAGTTAATTTACAGTTTTGAACTTCCCGCTTTTGTAAGTTCCTAGTTTTAAAGCATCCGCCATTTTCCTGGTGAACAGACCAGTCGCGTTATAGCTCAACTCGGCTTTGCAAGCTTCTTTTTAGTTTCCGTCTTTATTTAAATATAGTCTAACCTCATCAGAGACCTCACTTCATCCACAGTACCTACAGGACACATCAATAGTTAGTAGTAAAATGGATATACGAAAGTTTTTTAAAGGTAAATTAGCCATTAATTTTTTATGTCGCTTTCTAAAATTTCAGGATATTTCTACAACGTTGAATAGTATTAAAATATATTGGTCACGTAATAGTATTTATAATTATACCTATAGTGGTTACGTTATTTTGTTTGTCTCAAATAAGTCAAGACTACAGAACTCCCCCTGAGTGAAGAAAGTTAGGTTAAGTTTCGATTATTCGGACGCTTCCAATTTCCAAAACTAAAATTTCGGATACACTAATTACAAGCAGATGTGTATTTTATAATTTCAAAATACCTCTCGCAATAACAAGATATAAAAAAAGAAAAAAAAATACATTTTAATCGGCCATTTCATCTCGTTCCACTTTGCGAATATTCACTTACTTGGCGTAATAACCAGGGTTGTGAAATTTTTGAAAAAAGATGGTGGATATAATTTTTTTACAACGCTTGTGATCAGGGTTGTAGCAGAGTAAGCATGAGAGTATAAGTCTAGTCTAGGGATAGTAGTGCTGATGCCTTAAGATTGCTGATAGGGATGGGTATCGATATATTGATATATCAAAATATCGATATTGTCCCTTCAATTATCGATGTTTTCTTATTTTATGATGTTTTCTTATTTTCTTGTTTACGTCCTTGACAGCTGAATACGAGAATAGTTGACTTCGTGTAGTTTTATTTTAAAATCAGTTTCAAATTACCTTTTTTGAGTTTTTTTGCAGAACAGCTTAGGAACCACTCAGCTATTCAACATCCATTTAAATGAGTGTCCAAGTATCGATATTTACTATTTATAATAACAATTGGTCTAAGTGATGTTTGTTTTTTACATTATTTCTATCCAAGTCACATAAAAGATAAACAGAATCAAAGACGGAACAGACTCACTTGGGGGAAATTATAAATCTCTGTACTTCTCAATTTGAACTTAAATCATGACCGATATATTGATGGTTTTCCTTCGATAATATTTATATATCGATGTTAATGACTCGATATTTTATCGATATCAAATATTAATAAGTTGGCGATCTATACCCATCCCTACTTGCTGATTGGTTTCCGCCATATTCAAAACTGCTATGTTAATTGAGCCGGTGAGAATGAAAGTGGCATAAGTCATAAAATTTTAATATATAAAGTATATAAAAACATGCAGAATACATATTTATAAATCAGATTAATCACTTACATGTAGACAGTGATCAGTTTTTAGTATTACAGTATCTTTTTATTTGATTTTTCAATAACAATTTTAACAAACCATTAAATTTCTCCAATTAGCCATAAAGTGACTTACGCCACTTTCATTCTCACCGGCTCAATTATATTCGCCTTGTTTCGGCATCAGCAGCGCCACCCTAGCGACTTCTTGATGAAATGTCTGAACGTTGAAAAATTATATTTATATAGAAAAAATGTAAAGTTATTTCATTTAATAAAAAAAGTAAAAGAAAAGTAACAAACTAAAAGAAATTTGGACACACCTTCCTGTACGCTGTAATGTAAAAATAAATTTGTTTAATTTTTCCTGCATAATCTTCTTTATTTGGGAATTCTCTTCTTTATTTTAGGGAGCAAAAAAAGGGATTTAGATGACAGCGATAAACGTGAAAGCGAGAAGAAAGTCAAAACCTCACCAGCACCTTGCCTTGTTGAGCTTCAACCAGGGCCTTCTTCCATTCCAACACTCAGCGAGTCACCTAAACCTGATGTTGAAGACTGCTGTGAGTGTGAGAATGATTTGGGTCGGTGGATTGGACGGACGTCTCAGATGACAGCGCCAAAAAAAAAGGAACTGTTGACAAACTGTTGGGTTCCACCCACTACTTATGACTTTGCTAAAGATGTCGGCCTCTCAAGCAGGAAGTTTATTCACGATTGGCTTCAAACTTACTCCCCTTGGTTAGCATATTCGAAGGGGTCGAAAGGTGCACTCTGCAAATTCTGTGTGCTGTTCCCACCCCTTCCTGGTACAGTGAAGGGTGTTTTAGGATCGTTCATTGTAACTCCTTTTATATGTTACAAACATTTACATGAAAATTGCAAAAGTCATGCTTCCACCCACTGGCACAAAGCTGCAGTCAGTGCAGCCAAAACCTTTATGGACGAAATTCCTGTCGACGTTCAGGTGATATCGGGCCACAAGATACTAATAGAAGAAAACAAAAAAAATCTTAGCATCGATAATTTCTACAATCATATTTTGTGGTACCCATGATTTGCCTCTGAGGGGAAATGAGCAGCATGAAGGTGTATTTCAAGACCTGATCCACTTCCGAATCGATGCTGGTGACCAAGAACTAAAACGTCACTGTGATATCCTTAATATGAGAAAAAATGCAACATATATGTCCCCTCAGATCCAGAATGAAATTATTGATCTCTGTGGAGCTGTTATCAAAGATGACATTATAGAACAAGCAAAGAAAGCATTTGCCTTTAGCGTGCTGGCAGATGAGACTGCTGATATATCAGGGAAAGAGCAGCTGTCTATCGGTTTGCGCTTCTTCGATGAAAAAGAAATGCAAGTTCGGGAAGAGTTTGTGGGTTTTGTGGAACTTCCTGCCCTCAATGCCACCACGATTGCAACAGCGATAGACAAGTTTCTGGAAAAAGAAGGACTTGACCCGAAGAAATGTGTAGGTCAGGGTTATGATGGATGTTCAGCTATGGCTGGCAAGTATGGAGGTGTACAATCAATTATAAGAAATAAGTATGAGAAAGCTATCTTCTTTCATTGTGCATCACACAAATTAAATCTTGTTGTAAATGACTTGATAGTGACAAATACGCAACACCATCGCCACTATCAAAGACATTATAAGGTTCTTCAGAGAGTCAGTGTTGAGAAGACGCTACGCTCCGAACATTCCAATGCTCTGTGAGTCGTGATGGTCCCAAAAATACAAGAGTATTTCAGTTTTTAACGAGCATTTCATAAAAATTGTTGAAGGGTTGAAGAGATTATCACTGGAAGAAGGAAATTCGAACACGAGGAATCAGGCATTTCAATTACATTCTGCAGCCACAAAACCTGAATTTATTGTTGCTGTTGCCTTGATAGCCAAATATTCTGCCTTATTGGAACCTGTTGTAAATGCTCTTCAATTTAAAACCCTGAACCTGGTCCAATGCTCAAAACACATCAAACGGATCCTTGGAGTGATAACAACTCATCGTAGTGATGCAGAGAAAGTTACTACAGAGCTTGTAAATGGTGTCGACGAGATTACCAAAGATGTTAGAGTAGAATTGACAGTCCCCAAGATCTATTCAAAAACAAAAACATCGCTCCAATCCTCCAGCTTCCAGTCCTTTAGAGTACTGGAACAGATCCTTGGTAATTCCTTATTTGGATTCATTAGTTTCTTCACTGGAGGCACGTTTTTCAGATGAACACTTGCCTGCCTTTTCAATTTTGTCTCTACATCCGTTAATTATGCTCGAGATAACCATGAAAGACTTTAAAATAAAAGTCAAGGAGTTCTCAGATTTTTATAACTTAAAAGATGTTGCCTCCGAAGTTGAATTATGGTACACTATGTGGGAGAAGAAGAAACTCAATAAAGAGCAGCTAAAAAAACTGACAATAGCAGATCTAGTAAAAGAGGCTGAAATCTTTTACCCGGCCACAAAAAAAGCGCTGCTTATCTCTATTACTCTGCCTTGCACCACTTGTACTGTAGAGCGGTCATTTAGTACGTTGCGGAGAGTAAAGACCTGGCTTAGGTCGACGATGACAGGGGAGCGTCTCAATGGACTATGCTTAATGAGTGTCCACAGAAAAACTGCTTTAGAAAAAAAGGAGCAATTGGAGAAGGAAGTGCTGAAAAGGTTTTCTGAAAATCCAAGAAAACTTATTTTAGTTTAACTTATTTTAGTAAGTTATTTTAGTAACATGTTTTAGTTTAATACTTTGTGATAATATATCCTTTGCTAGTTTGCATACGAAAAACTAATATTGTTTTAAAAATATATAATTGTATAAAATTATACTGTACTATACTAATTTTATATCATACCGTACTATAAAACTTTAATTTTTTCATTCATCACGGTATTTGTACGTAATTCTGTTTTTTCATTGTTGCCACGTTTTAATTAAAATCACATTATTATTTGTGACTTTTGGTGATTATTTAACCCTTAAAGCATCTTGGGGTCTCAGACACCCCAGAACATCTTTTCTTGGATCAAGTGTTCCAATCTTTAATTTTACCCTTGAATTAAAATATTTTTGAACTTATTGCGGTATATATTGACAATCTAGGGTACCCTCTTAACGACCAAATAGAAGTAATCGCCCAAGAATATAACAGTGCCTAGTACAGCCACGAAAGTAAAATATATCAAAACTAAGTGTGCACTACTATGGTTAATTTTGAAACATTTCTTCGTAGTATTCTTCATTCCAGAGAAAAAATTCCTAAAGTTTTTAAATAAAGGAAAAATTTAATTTTTAACTCGATAACAGTGCATGTTACTAAAAAGTAGCTAATAAAAAAAAAAAATTTATGTGAGAGGTAACTCACAAATAAAGTAACATAAAAGTCTTTTAAATAGATCCGACAATAACTGCTTTGGATCAATAGAGTAAAACTTTTTTAAATTCCCTTTTGGATTAATTTTAAAAATTTCTTTTTAGCTTAGATTCCTATAATAGGTATGCCATAGTTATACTGACGAGCCTTAATAACATACCGAGACGAAACAATTTGCTTATCCCCCCCCCGGCGCTTTATAGGTAACCCTTTAGTCCTCTGCCCCCCCTATCCAAAATCCTGGCTACGTCCATGGGTAGCACTGTCCGTCTTGTGGGCGACGGAATCGATTTTCGAAAGATCGATGTTGTGTGTGTGGGGTAAGATATGTTCGAATAATGCGTGTGATTTGAATTGTGTCTGTTCGTTTAGGATGTCGTTTTTATTTGGTTTTGTGTGTTTGTTTATTTCCAATTGTTCTAGAATGTTTTCGGCCTTTTGTGTGTACGTGTAGAATGTTCATGTTATTGTCAATGTTTTTGTATGTATGGTTTGCTTCAATGAGGTGGTTTGCAAAGGTGGATTCTGTAGTGTGGAGTGGAGTGCCTTTGTGTGTTCAATGTAGGTATCTTTGTTTGAAGCTACGTCCTGTCTCGCCTATATAGAATTTGTTGCAATTTGAACAATTTAGTTTGTAAACACCAGATAGATCGAATTTGTTTTGTGCTTTGTGTGTGTGTTTTGATAGTGTGTTTTCTGTTTTGTTAGTAGTTTTGTAAGCGATTCTGTATCTTGCTTTTTTGGATTTTGTGGGCTATTTTTTCAGTTTGTTTGTTGATGTATGTTAGTGTTATGAATGAACACTGACGCTACACCTACAGATCGCCAACATATACGGACACAATTACATGACTGAGCTAATACATCACACAAATGAATGGACAAAGAAACAAATACATAACATACAGACAAAACATGAGAGAAAAATTAAAAACCTGACACCAATCAGCACAAATATAATTCCTTCACACAAATTCTACCCATGTACAGTAAACGTCACGAACATCACAATCACTAAAAACAAACAAACACTCCTTGTAAAGGCCTAAAACATAACATACATTATAAACAAAACAACCAAACACTAACAAAACTCATAGTTGACACTGAAACAAATATACAAAACACAGCACCAGAACATCAAGACACATTAAGACATAACGTAAATAATATAGAATATAGAACTTTCACTTGTGAAACTTACTTGTTTTTTCTTTCCGTACGCGTTTCGTCGTTTTGACAACTATAAAACTATAAATCACACACACTGTTTGACACAATTGTACATAAAACTAACAATAATTTGGATCCCCGCGCCAATCTCCTTCCTCCACACACCACCCCCACTAAACCTTCCAAACAAAAACCGTTACGAGTTACTGGCCAGTCTGTCTCAAACTGCTGACGAAGGCGCACACCACGCTGAAACGCGTACGGAAAGAAAAAACAAGTAAGTTTCACAAGTGAAAGTTCTATATTTTATATTATTTAGTACTGTGAAAAAAGAAAAAAAGAAGAACGATCAAAACAACTATAATGTAAACAATATAATAGGAGCACATAAGACACCAGACAACAAGAACCACAACTGAGAAATACACACAGCCATCAAACTGAGGGAAAAGGCACACAAACACAACATCACATTTGTAAAAGCAGACAAAGGCAACACGACTGTAATGATCTCCACAGACAACCTACACAACAAAAGTACAAAACTTCATGGAACAGAACAACATCACAGAACTAAAACACGACCCCACCGACAGATACCAAAACACAGTTAAACAACTAATCAACAAAGCCAAACACATAATAATGATGCACAAACAAAAGCCCTACATGAAACAAATCCGACCATCAGCCCCCACCCTCCAAGCGCTTCCCAAAATCCATAAAGAAGAAATTCCAATCCGCCCCATTATCAATTACCGTAATGCCCATGCGTACATACTCGCAAAACATCTAGACAAAATTATCAGACAACACACACAACTAGGCAACAACATTGCAGTAAAAAACAACACAGACCTAGTAACAAAAATAAAAGACATACACATCCCCCATAATGCCACGTTAGCCTCCTTTGACATTAAAAACCTGTACACAAACATCCCCATCTCTGAAACAATCACCATCCTACAAAACAAACTCAAACAGAACAACACACCAGACGAACTTATCAACAAAATAACAGAAACTCTGAACATTTATCACAAAACAAAACTACTTTACGTATAACAATAAATTTTGCACACAGAATGATGGTCTACCCATGGGTTCCCTCATATCCAGCATTCTAGCAGAAGTTTTCCTCCAACACTTAGAAAAAACAAAAATCCTCACAAACAATGACAGACATTCACATAAAATACTATATTGGCACAGATATGTTGATGACATTCTAATACTATACAGGAGAAACAAAAGACAATGTGAACAGTTACTAACGCACATAAACAAAATACATAAAAACATAACCTTTACTGCCGAATACGAACACAACAATACCATAAATTTTTTAGACCTCTCCATCACAAAACTTGAACACAGGTACAAATTCAGTATATACAGAAAAACCGACTACAACTGACACACTAATACACAACTTCTCCAATCACCCAATACAACACAAACTAGCTGCCTTCAGAACCATGATACATAGACTTAACAACATCCCCCTAGATGAAAAAGACTACAAAGACGAATTAAACACGATAAAATATCTAGCAGAATCTAACGGATATGACAGAATCCGTAGTCAATAAACTCCTACACAAAACAAACAACAGACAAAGACAGAAAACAACAAATTCATAACACTAACATACATCAACAAACAAACTGAAAAAAATAGCCCACAAATTCAAAAAGCAGGATACAGAATCGCTTACAAAACTACTAACAAAACAGAACACACGCTATCAAAACACACACACAAAGCACAAAACAAATTCGATCTACCTGGTGTTTACATACTAAATTGCAACAAATTCTACATAGGAGAGACAGGACGTAGCTTCAAACAAAGATACATTGAACACACAAAGGCACTCCACTCCACTACAGAATCCACCTTTGCAAACCATACATACAAAAACATTGACAATAACATGAACATTCTACATGTACACACAAAAGGCCGAAAACACTCTAGAACAATTGGAAATAAACAAACACACAAAAACAAATAAAAACGACATCCTAAACGAATAGACACAATTCAAATCACAAGCATTATTTGAACATATCTCACCCCACACATACAAAATCAATCTTTCGAAAATCGATTCCGTTGCCCACAAGCGCTACCAGCGGCAACCTCTGAAGGAGCTTTTTAAAAGTGAAAACCGGTTCAGGTTGTAAGCTAAAACTTTATGTTTTTACTCATAAAAAACGTTGTGTTCCGAGTCGTTAGTGAAATAGTTGTATTTGGCTATTTGTGTTGAATAAACATTAAGTGTATCAGTTAAAAGTTATGTTTATGAAATATAATTATGATTCGAATATTATATACTTTGTGATTATCTAAATGAAATTATAAATCACTAGTGCCAACTTATAAAACGTAAGATTTAACTATGTCATTGTTGTTGGTGCCGGTGTACTCTGTGAGAGCATAGCTTACACTTTTGTTAATTTCTAATGAATCTAATTTATATTTAACTATCGTTCAGTTAATTGTCTACCACTGCATATATTATTAACAGGTTATGGGCCCAGGTTCGCACAAAGGGCAATATTTATGTGAAATTGAGCAGTAATAGTCCAAAACGTGTTTACGTGCAAAAAAAAAGGTTATTCTGATCACGTGGTAAAAGTGAAAATTAACCTCAATGCCATAAACATGGGAAAGTGAATTACTATACTACACTACATATTAAAACAAGTTTGCAATGTAGCGAGAACTGGAATATATGGAAATTTCAGATTACAGTTATATTGAAATCGTACAACTTATGGAATGTAGTCAAAGGTGTACAAGTTATGCCCACTGTGTTACATAATAATGCGTCTGTAGCCGAGAAAACAGAATATGAAAAGAAGAAATCTGATTTCAAAAAGGCAGACAGGACAGCTCAGAGAGTAACTGTGACAACTCTGACTGAAAAAACCATGATTCATCTTGTGAATCTAGAAAATGCCAAAGAAATGTGGGAAAAACTTGTGTCTGTGTATGAGCAAAAATGCAAAGCATCTCTGCACATTCTTCAGCAGCAGTGGAACTCATTTGTCAAGGATTTAGTTGATGATATGGCTACACATTTCAAAGATTGAAGATTTAGCCTATTGACTTAAAAGCATGGGTGAAACTGTTGATGACAAGATGATAGTGTCAACAATTCTGCTTACGTTGCAAAAGAGTTTTAGTCATTTTCTGTGTGCATGGGAGTTGACAGCTGAGGCTGATCGTACAAAAACGAACCTCATTAATAGATTAAGAGTTGAAAAAATGTGAGTGAATGATACTGAAAAGACTGAAAGCAAAGCTTTTGTGTCAAAATCTCAATATAAAGGCAAAGGTGCAAAACAGGGTATGAATAAAAACAATTCTAATAATATGTCTGAACCAAAAGGCGATTGTTTTGTTTGTGGCAAGCAATTGGGCTCGAAATTGTAGATTCAGAAAATACATTAATAAAAGTGATAAAAATGACACAAGCAAAGAACGTGTGATACAACACAGGGAACTGCACTTATAAGTGAGGTCTTAGCATCTATTTTACAAGGCGCTAAAAAGTTTTTTGGACTGTAGCCTGTCTTGCTGAGTTAAATTCTTGGATTTCGTTGTCCATGACGTGTCCGTTACTTTATATTAACGACTCGGAAAACAAAGTTTTTTCCGAGTCATTAATATAAAGTAACGGACACGTCATGGACAACGAAATCCAAGTTTTCCGAGTCATTAATATAAAGTAACGGACACGTCATGGACAACGAAATCCAAGGCTCTAAAAAGGTCGACATGTGGTATAAAGATTCAGGTGCAACTGACCACATGACACATCATCGAGATTGGTTTGTAGATTATAAACCATTAAATCAAGAAATCTTGGTGCGTATTGGAAATGGTGATTTTCTAAAAGCCTATGGAAAATGCAATGTAAACGTAAATACGTTTGATGGTGAAAAATGGAATAAAAATCATTTAGCAGAATGAAATACATTCCAGATCTTAGTTACAACCTTTTCTCGAGTGGGGTTGCTTTAGACAAAGGTCTAAAACAAACTGCAGATAATAAAGTGTGCAAATTTTTGAAAAATGGTCACGTCGTAGCTATGGGGTTACGCAAAATACATTGTTTATTCGAGATGCAATTTGCCTCCGAGCAAAAAACATGAAGAATTGAACACTAACTGTGCTAATATTGCAGATACTTTGGAAACATGGCATCAAAAACTAGTGCATCAAAACTATCCTAGAGTTAAAAAGGTACTTGAAAATTTTGGTGTTAAAGTTAAAAACAACGACGTATGTTTTTGTAATGCATGTGCAACTGGAAAAGCTCATCGTCTACCCTTTCCAATGAGTACTTCCGAAACCAGTGCTATTGGTGAGATCTTTCATGCAGATTTGTGTGGTCCAATGTCACAAAATTCTATAGGTGGATCGAGATACTTTCTCCTCCTAAAAGATGATTTTTCTCATTATAGACATGTGTATTTTATTAATGCAAAGTCTGAAGCTCTTGCTTGCATGACTGACTTTGTTAAAAAAACAGAAAAACACTGTTCTCATGGGATAAAAATCCTGAGAACTGACAACGGACTGGAATTTGACTGTGAAAATGTTTCCAAGTTGCTCAGTAACCATGGAATCACGCACCAGTATTCAGTGGCATATACACCAGAACAAAATGAATCACCCGAGAGGGAAAACAGAACAGTAGTTGAAGCAGCACGTACTATTCTGCACGCAAGAAAGTTCAAACAGACTTTTTGGGCTGAAGCGGTCAGTACAGTGGTGTATGTATTAAATCGCAAAAGCACAAGTTCAGTAAAGGATTTCACTCCTTATGAACTTTGGCATGGACGTAAACCAAATTTGGGGAGAAAAAGTGTACTCACACATTCCAAGATCAAAAGGAAGAAGTGGGACGCTAAATCTGAAAAGGGATAATTTATTGGATATGAAGAGAATATCAAAGGATTTCGAGTTTGGTTTCCTCACAAAAAACAAGTAAATGTAGTACATGACGTCATTTTCACGAATACATTTGAAAGTGAAGAAGAAAATGATGAAAACTGGGAAGAATACACATCATTATACTTAGGTATCCGATGAATAGAAAGATAAAGTTCCTGAAGTCGTTCAAAATAACATTTTTGTTGAAGATCATGATATCGTTCAAAATGATATAACTTCTGAAGATCAAGTGCAATCTGAAGAATCTGATATAGCTGGTACTGAGAATGACCAGACTACAAACTACAGAAGCAGACTGCGCCAATCATCGGCAATCAAACCTCCAGTGAGATATGCTGATTATGTTAACATCGAGGACTGTTTTATTGCAGAAGGTACTGAACCTCTCAATTATCAAGAAGCTGTAAACAGTGATGATGCTGAAAACTGGAGAATTGCTATGAATGATGAAATGGAATCTCTTCTTAAAAATCAAGTATGGGATCTAGTTGAACCACCACCTGGGGCCAATGTCATGGGAAATCGCTGGGTCTTCAAGATTTAAAAGGATCCAAATGGAAATATTCAGAGGTACAAGGCAAGACTAGTTGCCAAAGGTTTTGATCAAAAGGCTGGAATTGATTTCAAGGAAACTTTCAGTCCCGTAGTAAGATTCGATTCAATTCGAATGATTTTATCTATTGCAGCAAAAGAAAAACTCAAACTGAAGCAGTTTGATATCAAAACTGCTTTCCTAAATGGTGAGATTGAAGAGAATATATATATATATGAATATATATATATATTACTTTAATATTTATACTAAATTTACCTCAAGATGTTTTTTCTATGTGGAACATGTTTCGAGAGTTCCTGTTCTCTCATCTTCAGCCTTCGCCATCTTGTTTCTGGTGAAGTATTTGTGTGTTGGCTGCTGGATGTTATTAAGGTTGTTTGTTGGTCTTTGGTCTTTTAAAGTTGTATTATTGTGTGTGGTTGTGGTATATGTTTTTGTATTTTGTGTATTTTCGATGTTGAGTGCTTTGAATATTGTGTCATGTTTTGTATTGATTTGTATTTGTTCTGGTATTAGTTTGTTTTGTGTTTTATGTTTGTATATCTGTAAATTTTCCCAAATGTTCATTATGGTGCCTTTGTGTGGTATATGTTTTATTAGTGATACATTGGTTATGTTTGGGAATTCGTGTCCTGTGTTTATTGCATGTGTGGCTAACATAACATTCCCAAACATAACCAAAACATAACTAATAAAACATATACCACACAAAGGCACCATAATGAACATTTGGGAAAATTTACAGATATACAAACATAAAACACAAAACAAACTAATACCAGAACAAATACAAATCAATACAAAACATGACACAATATTCAAAGCACTCAACATCGAAAATACACAAAATACAAAAACATATACCACAACCACACACAATAATACAACTTTAAAAGACCAAAGACCAACAAACAACCTTAATAACATCCAGCAGCCAACACACAAATACTTCACCAGAAACAAGATGGCGAAGGCTGAAGATGAGAGAACAGGAACTCTCGAAACATGTTCCACATAGAAAAAACATCTTGAGGTAAATTTAGTATAAATATTAAAGTATTATATACATCAAGAAACGGACTGTAGCAGAAAGTGATTGAAACATATATATATATATATATATATATATATATATATATGAAGCAACCAGAAAGTTTTTCAAATGGAACAAATCAAGTCTGCAAGCTGCTTCGGAGCATATACGGACTCAAACAATCCTCCAGATGTTGGAACCAGAGGTTTACCAAATTTCTAAAGAAGTACGGACTTGAATCTAACAAGGCAGATCCATGTATCTTCACTAGCACGAATAAAGATCGAAGGTTGATTTTAGCCATCTACATTGATGATGGACTAATTGCGGCTAAAAAACAAGATGATATCAACAATCTCATCCATGGGTTAAAAAAGGAATTTGATATTACTGATGATAAGGCAAATATTGTAACATTACATAACCCGGTCCCAATAAAGTAACTCATGATAATAAAAGTCAGAAATGGGTAAACTAAAGCTCGCTCAAAATTTAATTATATCACTCAACATGATAAACAATTTGAGTGGTATACAGTGCAAAGTGAGTGATAGTGTAACCATTGAGTTGAAAAAACAAAAGTGAAAGTAAGGTATTACCAAACTGTGCGGTATGTTTTGGAAAGGATAAAACTATGGAAGTAGGATGTAATAATACTGATTGATTTTTGTAATTTTATTTATTTATTGTAATTTATAGTGTATGGACCACCACTTGTCATACATAAGTTAATGTTATATTTTTTAAAATATTTGTGTTGTAATATAGGATAACCCAGGGTCAGTTTTAAAAGACATAAAAATTTAATTACCAAAAGATAATAAAAATTAAAATAATCCTATGAAGGAAATGGCAACAGGAAGTAGTGCCGGGTATGAATACTATTCGAGACTAAATAAATAATATATAAATTTATTTAGGGATAATAAAATGATAAAATACTTATATACAATGTAATAAAAAAATTAACCAAGGCTTATTATGTAAATTAAATTAGTAAAGAAACCGGAATGGAAAGGAATTATTTTTCCATAAATAAAATATAAATTTATAATAATTACAAACTGCCTGCATAATAAAAATACTATGTGTTACTAAGAGTGATGGAAATAACAAGTATTGTTAATAATAGATATAAAAATTTTGAACTAAACTGGAGAGTGAAGAAACGATGCGACAAAAATTATAAAAAATAACCTTTTTTGGGACGTTGGAGGAGTTGAAATTAACGCAAGATTAACAAACAGAGTGACCACTATCTAATTATACCTGATTAATCCAAATTAAATGGTTGTAAACATTAATAAACAGTGGATGAAAACCTTCTGCGGATACAACATGGTTTGGCCTAGTTCCCGTTGACAATTGGAAAATACTCCAGACGAAAGGTAAATTATAACGCAAGACGGACCTCATCACAGAAAAGCGGCTATCCAGTAAGAACCATACGGAGCGAGGTAATATAAACATTTTTTCGTAATAATTCCAGAAGAAAACTCGTTTTGAACTGTGAAATAGAACAAAAAATAATCATTTGATCATATGTTTTTTCAAAGTAAACAAATATACACTGCTCTCTTACGGCAATTCCGGGAACTACGTACTACATGAAAAATAAACAAAATTATTTATTAATTTTTCGGTATTTGTAAAGCGTAGTAATTATCCATTTCTGACAATCTCGTAACACAAAGAACTCACCCTGAACCCTGGGGAATTATTAAGAATTATGTAATAATTGATGTTTACTCGGTAAAGTCGAGATGATGTTTTTTTTTCAGATAAGATTAATTGTGATACCTATATCTTGGTGGCAGGAGACAAAAATCAATAATAAATAAAGCAATATTATTGAAAATTAATATTGAATAATCAAGTGTTATAATTTATTGTAGTGGGTAGTTATAAAAAATTTCAGCACAACAAACAGAAGAAATCGTCTCAACTGAGGGGAAATAATGATACTTACTCTCTCTTCTGCATAAGGCTGAACAACTTCCCTGCTTGACCACAAATCACACACTCTCGATTTCACTTCAGATTGAGTAAAACAAAATAAACAAAATCCTTTATTTTACCTCTTGAAAAACAACGTCAGTTATTATAATTCAGAAGTGACGCATCTTACTTGAGGTATATAATAAAACTCTACTATGTCTCACACAAACAAACACACATAGAAGAACGTTACAAATTGGCGAACCCAACATTTGGGGCTTGACTAAAGGTGTACGTTTCACTAGTGCCTAATAAAATAGTAGAACGTTACAAATTGGCGCCCAACGTGGGGCTTGACTAAAGGTGTACGTTTCGCAAGTGCCTCATAAAAGAAGAGCGTTACAAAATTGGCGTACAACTGTGGGGCGGAATTAACGAAGCTTGTAATTGCAATACACTCGTAAGTGGTGAGTGCCTCATATAAAAGTAGAACGTTACAAAATGGCGCTCAACATAAAAGGGCTGTAATTAGAAAAGAATTTTGATATTTAATAAAAAATATATATCAAAAAATCTAATTATCGTTGGCAGTTATGAGAAAACAAGAAATGCCTAATACCCGAGGAAAATCGAAGAAGAGGGCAGAAGAAAAGGAGATTGAAGAAGGTGGACAGGAACAAGAAATAGAATTAGTTACGGACAGTGAAATGGACCAACAGACAGGTGATACAGAAGAAACCGAAATAGTTATGGATACGGAAATAGTGGAAGAAGATGCCCAAGGGGATCAACCAGATAAACCCAACCAAAAAGAAGATATAAGTATACAGGAGATGTTAAGAATTATAATGGAAGGGAATAGCAAGATCCAGGAAGATAATAAGCGAACCAATGACAAAATAGATGAAAATTTTAGAAAACAGGAGGAAAAATTTGATAAAATAGATGAAAACTCAAGGAAACAAAATGAAACCTTGAGCGAAAAATTTGACAAAATAGATGAGAATTTTAAGAAACAGGAAGAGAACTCAAGGAAACAGAATGAAACCTTGAGGGACAGTTTGAAACAAATTGAGAAAATAAACGAAGAAAACTTAAAACAATTTGAGGGTAAAATGGAGAAGTTCAATAAGGAGATATGGAAAACTTTCGGGGAGAAGTTTGAAAATGTTAAGACACTTAGACAGAAAGCAGATACATACAAGGAGGAGACAAATAAACAAATGGACCATAGTTCCAATAATTTGGATGAAACATTGGACAGCACTTCAGAAGGTATTAAAGTAAGTCTGAATACAGAAGAGAGGAGGAAGGAAATAGAAATTACAGAATACCAAGGTGTAATGCCATCTGAGAATAAAAATAGCCACAACAAAAAGGATGTTCAAACCGTGGAAAAGAAGACCAAGAAAATAATAAAAACGTTTAGAAAGAAAATAATAAATACCAAGGAAGAATGGGAGATGATTACAGGTGGATTAATTAATGTATTCAACCTTCCAATTAACGAACAAAGGGAGTTAATTAAGTTTACATCCCAGTTAAATGTGTCCACGATGGAAGTGTATCAGACAATATCAGCCGTATCTTCAAGACGGAAGACAACATGCAAATATTGGGCAAATAATTCAGAGGTAAAAGGGAATGAAATGAGATTAAATATGAGCAACTATGTTATGTTTGAGGAGGTACAATACTGGTTAGTTAAAAAGGAACGAATTATGACGGAAGACCGGTACTTAAGTGAAAGTTTCATAGCAGCAAAGTGGGAGAGCCGGATGGTAAGAAGATTATCAAGGAGAGAATTAATTACGAACACCCCAGCAATCCGAGAACATGGAGTACCTGAAATAATGGACCACGGTTAAACAGACTCCAAACAAACCAGAAAAAAGGGACGGATTTTATGGATACAGGACCAAGCAACCCATTGTAAGAAGAAACTAAAACCCCAAAATTCTAAAAGTATGTAAGAACAACTTACTCAAGTTATTTCGGAACATATAATTTAAAATGAAGAGACTAAAACCCCAAAATTCAAAAAGCATGTAAGGACAACTTACTTAAGTTATTTCGAACAATATAATTTAGAATGAAGAAACTAAAACCCCAAAATTCTAAAAGTATGTAAGAACATCTTACTCAAGTTATTTTGAAACCATATAATTTAAAATGAAGAAACTAAAAACCCCAAAATTCTAAAAGCATGTAAGGACATCTTACTCAAGTTATTTTGAAACCATATAATTTAGAATGAAGAGATAAAAACCCCAAAATTCTAAAAGCATGTAAGGACATCTTACTCAAGTTATTTCGAACCATATAATTTAAAGTGAAGAGACTAAAAACCCCAAAATTCAAAAAGTGTGTAAGTACAACTTACTTAAGATATTTTGCAACCATTAGAATTAATAAAAAGCATGTAAGGACATCTTACTCAAGTTATTTTGAAACCATATAATTTAACAAACAACAAACCACCAAGAAAAAGAGAACAGATGATTAAATAATATTTATAAAGAACTGATTTAAAATGGACTAATAGGAAAAATAATATTTTTAATGGTAACAAACAGAAGAAAAATTGAATGAACAAAAACAATTGATGGTAATGTGCTCAGATAAGAAGAATAAAGAATAATTTAATGACTCCAATGAAACTGAAGGAGGATGATAATTAATACAATAATTAGAATTTCTCGGAATTGAAGATAATATAAGAAGAAATGATACGGAGAAATATGTCACAAGAAGTAAAGTCAAAAGAATTTTAACATAAGGCCTATCAATGATGTTATATGCTATTAGTTAATGGAAAAGAAGAAGGAATCAAGGAGAAGAAGAAATATATAAATAAATACAAACAGCTACAGTATGAAGAATCCCAAAAGTGTTTGGTACTAGTCACTAATTGACTACTACTTATAAGTTTTTTATTTTAGGTATTGACCGTAGAAATGTTCCGGCAATAATTTTGATGAGCAGGGATGATGTTCCCCTGGTCTCAGAAGGTGTAAGGATGGACAGCGGTGTATGGACCCAGAGTGGCCACCCGACTGGAACCACCGCACAAGATAGGGAAAAATGTTAGGGAAATTGAATATTTAAGGGATAATAATTATAAAATAGCTGAAAGGATTGATATTAGATTCCAGAAGTATAAATGAAGAAAATAGAAGGAAGATAGCAGACCGATGCTTAATTGATAAAGCGAGTATATAAAAGTAAATAGAAATGAGTGTTAAAACAAGTTTAATATGATTAGTGTGACCAGTCCTTATCAAATAAAATGTGGAAGTACTACTACCCAGAAATGAATAATTGATGAATTTGCCTCCAAGAGAGAGAGAGTAAAGTAAGAAAACAGCAATTACCACCAGTCGGAATTACCAATCAGTATATTGAACCAGCCGAGACTTTTCTTAATTGGTCATACCATGACACTATCGGTACTAGCCCTTATCAGATAATGTTTGATAAACCACCACCAAGAGAAATTACGTCATTGATAAATTTCCCTCCAGGAGAGAGAGTAGAGTTCGACCAAATGGAAATGCACAACAGAGTGTTGCATAAAGTGGAACTTCAACAAAAAAGGTATCAGGGAAAAAGGAGAAGATTGGATACATACCAGTTGGGAGATAAAGCACTAATAAAAAATAGACAACTACCCAGTTCTATAGAGGGTATTGCTCGGAAGCTATTGCTACTTTATACTGGCCCTTACCTCATAACCCAGGTGAAGGGGAATAATACTTACGAAATTAAAACAATTAACAATAATAAAATAAAGGGAGTGTATAATCAGTCGGAAATGAAACACTATTATGAAAACAAAGTCAAGACCATTAGGAGACTTGAACCAATCAACAATTTATTTCTATCAACAAGTTGAACTAAAATAAATTTGTTCTAGTGGGGGGGCTTTATGTAACGTTACATAACCCGGTCCCAATAAAGTAACTCATGATAATAAAAGTCAGAAATGGGTAAACTAAAGCTCGCTCAAAATTTAATTATATCACTCAACATGATAAACAATTTGAGTGGTATACAGTGCAAAGTGAGTGATAGTGTAACCATTGAGGTGAAAAAACAAAAGTGAAAGTAAGGTATTACCAAACTGTGCGGTA
>JAWRYS010000614.1:0-19180 GCA_034769895.1 Magicicada septendecula | reverse complement strand
GTTTGCCTCAGATGGATGGCGTTAATTATGTTTATCATGTTTAATTTAAATACTCAAGGGGTGTTTCTTGAAAAAGAGACAGGACAGTAGAGTTCTTATGATAAGAATAGCATAAAGATTACTTGTTAGGTGAATTATCCGATATTTCCATCGGTGTAACTCCTCCTCTCTGCTGGTCCATGTGTGGGAAGCTGCGTAGCTGTGATGTCACTGACACTCAACACACGCGGAACAGATTCACTCGCGCTGTGTGTGTATTCTGTTGATTCGGCTGTTACTGTTCGAGTCATGAAATTATGTGTCGTGAAGATGAGTTCATCGTTAACTATGGTGTATATGTCTGTCTGTCTATTGTTGAACTTCTGGTATGTACATTAATGTTTAGTGTCTTTGATGCCATGGTGTAATTGTTCCAAATGATATTGTATCGCTCCGCCGCACTGTACAACGTTACGATTTCGTCGTCCGGTATTACATCAACGATAGTTCTACGCGTTGGTTATTGATGAAAGTGTGATTGGTTAATTCAGTTCTGAATTTGAGTATAATAAAGAACTCTATAATTGTTAAGCACTGGCGTATGTCGCATGTTTTTAGACACTGTAGGTACACTATTACCGGATACGCGCCAATATCGAAATGTCTAAGTCACTTAGTTATATGTCGCGTAGCAAAGTTTCAAAGTCCCACTGCTGTCCGTGTGTTAATCGAACTTTGACGACCGACTGTTTAAAAGTACGTGAAGACTGCTCAAAGTATATGATTGAAAAATTATGAAAGACTGTCCTCCCGCGTGCTCTGCAAACAGTTTTTATCAAGCATCGTTTACCACAATGCACCCTTCTGGAAAACACGCCTCAAGTCGAACATGATAGGACAGAAGATCTCCTACCCTTATGCCAGACCATCGTTCTTCACTTCTCATTCGACGTTCCCGTTGCCATGCTGGTGACGGTCCTCTCCACCTGTTCTCTGGGTAGATGCTGGGTTGTGATTGGGTATCCTGTCTCCCCACGAGTTCGCGTCGAAAGCCTCCGTACTCTTTTCCTAGAACAGGAGCAATTTTCTTGGTTGTCCATTATGTCTTTGTCTAAGCGTACTCCGGATCTCGCTGCAGTTCTCACGCAAACAATGTGTCGTATTTTGTTATTGTTTCGCTGTGCTCACCCCTTTTCCGAACGCTGTCCTGGCGCAGCGTGTCGTCGTTTCCAAAACGGCACTCCTTCTCCCTGTCGTAAATATCCGTTGTCGCCAGTAAGACGTTCCCCTGCTGTGTACAAGTTCGATTCTATTCTTTTAGGTATCGATGTCCGTTCTCATATAGGGTACATACTATTGTGTGTCTTACACCCTTTTCTTATTACTGGTACACTTCAAATTATCCCGGCAGTGTGTCCGTCACAGTTTCACTCTAATTGGTACTTGACACAGTTTCTTTTATCTTACATTTTGCAGGCTGTAAATCTCGTGTTTGAGTCGAGTCTGTCACGGCCAACCTTGTTCCCTATTGTAAAGCTATGTGAAGCGTATTTGTATTGTCCGAAGCAAACGTTCACTTGACACCTCGTCACACAGTTCCTTATTTATTGCTCGTGGCCTGAGTAGGGGTGTCTTGTTGAATGTAACGTCTTTTCGATCATACTACAATTTTTAATTTTTTTGGTTGTTACAAGGTTCAACAGCTTCTTCTTCTTCATCACCACTACCTCCTTTGGCCACATTTACTCACACTTCAATAGTTCCATCCAAGGTCTGAAAACCGGCTTCAGTTGGTACATTCTCGTTGATATTGACGTAATCATGTGGTTCGGTTCCATTGGTAATTAAGGCAAGGTGCGTAAGCTAGAGATGGGGTTTTCTTCTTCCAGTCCCAAATTTTCTTCTTCTGTGTTGCTTTTAATGTTACTTTTCCAGAAGCATTTCTTTACACATGTCCAGCTAATGTCATTAAAGGCACTGCAAATCCATCTTACGGCATCGAGAATAGATATTTTCTTCGCTAATTCATCCACAACCTGACATTGCTGCATGTTCGTGACAGCAGACTGCAGAACGTATTTTCGGAAGTGGACTTCAAAAGTTTTAATCACACCTTGATCCATTGGTTGAATAATGCTAATTGTATTCGCCGGTAGGAAACAGTTTTATATTTGACAACTTTAGATAGGGATGACACGTTGCATTGTCTAAAAACAACAAGATGTGCCATTTTTACATCTTCATCTTCTGATTCAGTGTCTTCAACCATTCCTCCATTATTTCTGAATTCATCGACGCTTTTCTGTTAGAATGCCACACAACCGGTAGGTTGGACATCTGAACATTTTTGAAGCATCTTTGGTTTTGAGCTTTTTCAATCACTAATGGTTTTTCAAGTTTTCCACCTGCAAATCGCACATCAAAATGGTCAATCTCTCCTTCGACTGTTTTCCACTGTTGCATCTTTTGCCCTTCAGTTTTAGCATCTTATTTGGCAAAGTGCAAAAAAACAAACGTTATTTTGTGTCTGGCACGAGAACTCTCCAACCATCCATTTGACACTTTAAAATCTTCTTTGTTTAGTCGCTGCATGAGCTTGTAGAATAGGTCCTGATATGGGCAAATTTCGAGCTCTTCTATTCAAAAACCAGTCATACATTGTCGCATTTATGTCCTCGTTTCTGGTTTTTCTTAGCTTCCTCTTCGAATCACCGCTTCGCTTGTTATTTAGCCACTCACTTTTTATTTTGTCCTTGTTTTTTGGAATTTCATACACTTGAGTTTTTCTACATTTAAACTTTTCCACTAATTGTTTAGCACTCGTTTTATTTTCTGCATAACACTTAATAAGGTCTGTTTTCAACTTCAAAGCCAACGTGTTGTTTTTCAGTTTATTCATTTTGGTGATGGCGGATATCTGTACCCTTCGAAATACCGTACCATACTGAATGTTTACCCAAGACCTCTGAATTGTTGTAAATTTAGAATCAGTGGGAAACTTAGGTACAGTATTGTGTCAGTGGGGAAAGCCCATGAACTAATTGTACATTCTACAATTTTACCTGTAGTTGCCCCAACCATGTCTTATCTTATACTTATAGTCTGCTTACAGCATGACGTATGTACATAACTGGTAGGTATGCAGGTAGTCAAAGAATTAATGAATTTGAAACTAATTGTTCATTTCTCAACAGAAATTTCCTGTTTCATACAGGCGACTAGGATTGTTGGAACGGAAAAATTCTTTCCATTTCTGCGTTAGACGGTTTCTGTTTTATACAAGTTGTTTTTAACATATGTATTAACTATGAGAAATTGAAGGGACCACAAAAATTTTCTGGCTTAAAAAAGTTTCCATCTTTTCCAGGTTTTGGCTTAAGCAGTTTTCACTGTACCTTGAATGTAAAATAGTCGTGAATATTAAACAATGTATATGATGTGGTGTGATCTAATAAGTTCTGTGTGTGTCAAAAAACAGTGAATACTTTTTTACTTAAAAAAAAAAACTTAGTTAGTTTAAATATTTATTAAGATTATAATTTTTATTGGTATTTGTGGTTACTTCGCAAAGTATTTTATACTGATAAAATATAAACCTGCCTTACAAACAGGATTATTGTAATGATATCATAAAATAAGCTGATTTGTTAAACCAATACGAGAAACTGATAAGCCTGCTAAAATACAATAGAAGGGCAAAAAACTATATGAGATATGGGTAGATTGAGAGAAAAGCAGACAGACACCCAATTGGGGGAGGGAATTACCCCCACTTACAAGTATAGTGTGAAGTGTCTAAAGATGAGAGAGGGGGGACAATGCAATAACAGTTTGCTGTCTCACTTACACACAACCTCTGTCTCTGTCACACATGTTACTGATGTTCTCGCCATCCTTTTTGAAGCTGGTGTTCACACTATGAAACACTGTACAGGACTGTTGTGTGCATGTACAACATGACTGAAAATTTTGTTAGCATTGGAACGATGTGTTTGTCCACTGGACATCTCTGATAGGCGCCCACAGAGGTGGCAAAAGGCGAAGCGGCGGCGACGTGGCAGTGGCGACCGACGGACGGGTGGCGATAATTTTAAAGCGACATGGCGGTGACGTGTCTTAACGCCAACAGGGTAGGCGGCTGTTGCTGTCACATCAGTCGTAATGTTGTCCTCCGATGATGAAGATGTTTTAGCGCTTGTCCATTTGGCAAATGTAAATATTTTAAACAAAGTAGTTCATAAAAGACGGCGATTTTGGATACATCCATATTGGCAGAAGAAGAAAGATTGTGGTGCGTTTAATGTGTGTAAGGAATTGAACTTGTTCGATGAGAAGTTCAAAGCATTTTATAGAATGAAGAGAGAAACATTCGGTGTTTTAGTAGAAAAGTTACGTCCAGAAATTAGTAAAAAGGATACAAACTGGAGGCTTTCTGTAACGCTTGAAGAACATATTTTAATAAAATTAAGGTAAGTCAGAAATCGATAACAAATAACAATAATGTTGTACCCGAAGTGGACACATTTTCAATTATTTCTAATGCTTACTCAAAAACTACCACAAAATTTACCATCAACATTATTGACAAAGTATTTAACAGCACACACATTTTTTTATATCGTTTTAAATACTGAAATATGTTTTGGTACTGTGTGTTTTATATTTTAGTGCCTATGATTCACGGAAGTACTAATAACTATTTGTTTGAACGGTAGTAAACCACAATTCAATACGTCCGCTTCTGGAATCAAAGTGCATAATCCTCATAAAAAGATAATTAATAAAATTTAACGTTACAGAAAGATAACTATAAAAACACTGTACTTAAAGTGGACGCAATTCATGAGGATGGCCTCGTATCATCAGCACTTTTTATACCGTTTGTGGTACCAAAACCTGCATGTGGTGTGTGGTTCCAAACGGTACCGACTGTTGATGATACGAAACCATCCTTGGAAACATGTCCACTGAAAGTACAGTGTTTTTTAAATTTATCACTGTGTAAGTTAAATCTTATTAATTATATCGTTATAAATCAGTCATTTCAGGATGTGGAATGTAACAAGACTACATAGGTACACACAATTATTGTAATTTTGATAGAAGAAAATAACAAAAATTTTATTACGGTATAGTCTACAGATTGTTCAAAATAAATTGCAGTACATGTTCACATGAAGAATATTTTTAAATGTGTTAAATTTGTATGAAGGACATTCTTGTAATATCCAACCATCATTTAACTGACCCAACCATCGTTTAAAGTACGTAATGCATCAGTAAGTGTTACATTTCCTTGCTCAGTAGTAATATGGAGTGTGCGATGAGTGACTGCATTAGCCGGTTGATGCTGTTCGTACCCGGAAGCATGCGAAGTTGACAAACCAGGAGAGAAGTCTTCATATGACACATTTGCTGGTGATTTTTCAACTAATATCGTATTTCCTGCCATAGTTGACGAACCAGGCAAGAAGTCTTGATAGGAAACATTTGCTGGTGGTTTTTCACCTAATATATTTCCTGCCGTAGTTAAAATTCCAATTTTGAAACGTCGCTTTTGCTCCTCCATCATTTTTCTCATATCCAGTAATACGCTCATTAAAAATGAACAATCTGCATCATCATATTTTCCCACTGTCTGTTTTTTTGTGGAAAAATATTCCATTGCTGATCTGTTGACGTTTTGTAGCGACAGTAATTGATCGGAAACTTTTCGATATTTGTTTTTTGGGAGTTGCGAAGGGGCACGATTTATTGGTCTTGAACGGCATTCTTCTTCTTCCTCTTCTTTTTCTTCCTGATGAAGTGGTGCTACAGATTGACGTTCCATTTGAATCTGGGGAGGATCCTCATCCGTAAAACATGACGTTTCGTGTAAGATCTCTTCACTCACTCTTTCGTCGTTTGGCTGACTTATGTTACTTTTCGTTTGGCGGGATTTTGTAAATGGCTCAAGAAAAACCATAAATTCGGCCAAGTAGTATGGCTTCTTATTTACAGTACCTGATCCTGACGGCGTATATTCTCGTAGGTATTTTGTGCATCTTCCTTGTAGGTTTCTCCACCTTGTCTTGCAAGCAGGCACTGTAATGTGAAAGATAAATTTAAAATAGAATATTGCTCTATATATATATATATATATAATTTTGAAGACAATATCAATTTTAAAATGGCTAATACTATCACTTAATTAATACCACTACATTTTGTTACTTTTAGGTACTTCGCTATTGGCTGTAACTTTAAAATCACTGGCATATTATTTCATGAAAGGGCACACAACAGTACGCAGAATTGTTAAGGAAACAGCAGTTGCTATCTGGCACACCCTTCAACCAGAATACATGCTGTCAATAATAATGCAGTGGTAGACAATTAACTGAACGATAATTAAAATATAAATTAGATTTATTAGAAATTAACAACAGTGTAAGCTATGCTCTCACAGTGTACACACGCACCAACAACAATGTCCTAGTTAAATCTTATGTTTTATAAGTTGGCACTAGTGAATTTATAATTTCAATTAGATAATCACAAAGTATATAATATTCGAATCATAATTAATTATATTTCATAAACATAACTTTTAACTGATACACTTAATGTTTATTCAACACTTCCCCTGTTTATGTAATATATATAAAAAGTCTCTGCATAAAAATTATTTAAGACTTTTACAAATGATTGACTGATGTAACTCAAAAACCGGACGTGGAAGTGGCTTGGTGAGGATATCTGCTGTCTGATCCTTGGTGTTGACATACTCTAGATTGAAGACCTTCTCTTCAAACTTTTCTCTTATATAATGGTATTGGATGTCAGTGTGCTTAGTCCTTTTGTGAAATACTGGATTCTTGATCAGTTGAATTGCACTTTTATTGTCCATGTAGCCTACAGAGTTGTTTTTGTGCTTTTCAAGATGCATAATGAGTTCATGAGTTTCCTTAGCCACATTATGTCTATAACAGCTCGGCACGCTGACATATATTTAGCATCGGTTATAGACAATGCTTTTGTGGCTTGTCGTTGAGAACTCCAGGTAAGTACACTCGATCCTAGTTTGATTAAATATCCAGAAGTAGACTTGTGAGTTTCAATTTCTCTAGCAAAGTCTGGATCACTATAGACTTGCAAATGAGTATTAATATCTGCTTCGAACTTTAGACCGTAGTCCAGAGTTCCCTTTAGATATTTGAGGATTCGTTTCACAGCATTCCAATGAAGCTTGGTAGGTTTTTGAAGATAGCGACTTGCCTTATTAACAGCAAAAGACAAATCTTGCCTGGTACCATTTGATAGGTAAAGCAAGCTTCCAACAGCTTTTGCATAAGGCGCGTTGACTATTCCAGTGTTCAGATTTTTATGAGCATCAGTGTATGTCTCTTCATGAGGATCTGCAGGGATTGTCACTGGATTTGCATTCTGCATCCTAAACCTTTCGATTACCTTTTTTGCATATTGATCCATCCTGGTGTCTTTCAATCTGCAACCCAAGAAACATATTTGCCTGATCATCAGTAACCTCAAATTCCTTTTTTAACCCATGGATGAGATTGTTGATATCATCTTATTTTTTAGCCGCAATTAGTCCATCATCAATATAGACGGCTAAAATCAACCTTCGATCTTTATTCATGGTAGTGAAGATACATGGATCTGCCTTGGTAGATTCAAGTCCGTACTTCTTTAGAAATTTGGTAAACCTCTGGTTCCAACATCTGGAGGATTGTTGAGTCCGTATATGCTCCGAAGCAGCTTGCAGACTTGATTTGTTCCATTTGAAAAACCTTCTGGTTGCTTCATATATACATTCTCTTCAATCTCACCATTTATAAAAGCAGTTTTGATATCAAACTGCTTCAGTTTGAATCTTACTACGGGACTGAAAGTTTCCTTGAAATCAATCCCAGCCTTTTGATCAAAACCTTTGGCAACTAGTCTTGCCTTGTACCTTTGAATATTTCCATTTGGATCCTTTTTAATCTTGAAGACCCAGCGATTTCCCATGACATTGGCCCCAGGTGGTGGTTCAACTAGATCCCATACTTGATTTTTAAGAAGAGATTCCATTTCTTCATTCATAGAAATACTCCAGTTTTCAGCATCATCACTGTTTACAGCTTCTTGATAATTGAGAGGTTCAGTACCTTCTGGAATAAAACAGTCCTCGATGTTAACATAATCAGCATATCTCGCTGGAGGTTTGATTGTCGATGATTGGCGCAGTCTGCTTCTGTAGTTTGTAGTCTGGTCATTCTCAGTACCAGCTATATCAGATTCTTCAGATTGCACTTGATCCTCAGAAGTTATATCATTTTGAACGATATCATGATCTTCAACAAAAATGTTATTTTGAACGACTTCAGGAACTTTATCTTTCTTTTCATCGGGTAAGTATAATGATGTGTATTCTTCCCTGTTTTCATCATTTTCTTCTTCACTTGCAAATGTATTCGTGAAAATGTTGTCACGTACTACATTTACTTGTTTTTTTATGAGGAAACCAAACTCGAAATCCTTCGATATTCTCTTCATATCCAATAAAATATCCCTTTTCAGATTTAGCGTCCCACTTCTTCCTTTTGATCTTGGGAATGTGTGAGTACATTTTGCTCCAAATATATGTAGATATTTTAAATTTGGCTTATGACCATGCCAAAGTTCATAAGGAGTAAAATCCTTTACTGTACTTGTGTTTGTGCGATTTAATACATACACCACTGTATTGACCGCTTCAGCCCAAAAAGTCTGTTTAACTTTCTTGCGTGCAGAATAGTATGTGCTGCTTCAACTACTGTTCTGCTCTCCCTCTCGGTTGATCCATTTTGTTCTGGTGTATATGTCACTGAACGCTGGTACGAGATTCCATGGTTACTGAGCAACTTGGAAACATTTTCACAGTCAAATTCCAGTCCGTTGTCAGTTCTCAGAATTTTTATCCCATGAGAACAGTGTTTTTCTGTTTTTTTAACAAAGTCAGTCATGCAAGCAAGAGCTTCAGACTTTGCATTAATAAAATACACATGTCTATAATGAGAAAAATCATCTTTTAGGAGGAGAAAGTATCTCGATCCACCTATAGAATTTTGTGACATTGGACCACACAAATCTGCATGAAAGATCTCACCAATAGCACTGGTTTCGGAAGTACTCATTGGAAAGGATAGGCGATGAGCTTTTCCAATTGCACATGCATTACAAAAACATACGTTGTTGTTTTTAACTTTAACACCAAAATGTTCAAGTACCTTTTTAACTCTAGGATAGTTTTGATGCACTAGTTTTTGATGCCATGTTTTCAAAGTATCTGCAATATTAGCACAGTTAGTGTTCAATTCTTCATGTTTTTTGCTCGGAGGCTCAATTTCAAATTGCATTTCGAATAAACTGTCTTTTGCATAACCCCATAGCTACGACATGACCATTTTTCAAAAATTTGTACACTTTATTATCTGCAGTTTGTTTTAGACCTTTGTCAAAAGAACACCACTCGAGAAAAGGTTGTAACTAAGATCTGGAACATATAATACATCTGCTAAATGATTTTTATTCCATTTTTCACCATCAAATGTATTACGTTTATATTGCCTTTTCCATAGGCTTTTAGAAAATCACCATTTACAATACACACCAAGATTTCTTGATTTAATGGTTTATAATCTACAAACCAATCTCGATGATGTGTCATGTGGTCAGTTGCACCTGCATCTTTATACCACATGTCGACCTTTTTAGAGCCTTGTAAAATAGGTGCTAAGGCCTCACTTATAAGTGCAGTTCCCTGTATTATATCACGTTCTTTGCTTGTGTCATTTTTATCATGTTTATTAATGTATTTTCTGAATCTACAATTTTGAGCCCAATGGGCTTTTGGTTTAGACATATTGTTAGAATTGTTTTTATTCATACCCTGTTTTGCACATTTGCCTTTATATTGAGATTTTGACGCAAAAGCTTTACTTTCAGTCTTTTCAGTATCATTCACTCGCATTTCTTCAACTCTTAATCAGGTTCGTTTTTGTACGATCAGCCTCAGCTGTCGACTCCCGTGCACACAGAAAATGACTAAAATTCTTTGGCAACGTAAGCAGAATTGTCGACACTATCATCTTGTCATCAACAGTTTCACCCATGCTTTTAAGTCGATAGGCTAAATCTTCAGTCTCTGAAATGTGTGTAGCCATATCATCAGCTAAATCGTTGACAAATGAGTGCCACTGCTGGTGAAGAATGTGCAGAGATGCTTCACATTTTTGCTCATACACAGACACAAGTTTTTCCCACATTTCTTTGGCATTTTCTAGATTCGCAAGATGAATCATGGTTTTTTCAGTCAGAGTTGTCACAAGTACTCTGAGCTGTCCCGTCTGCCTTTTCGAAATCAGATTTCTTCTTTTCATATTCTGTTTTCTCGGCTACAGACGCATTATTATTTAACATAGTGGGCTTAACGTGTACACCTTTGACTACATTCCATAAGTTGTAGGATTTCAATATAACTGTAATCTGAAATTTCCATATATTCCAGTTCTCGCTACCTTGCAACTTGTTAATACATAGTAATTCACTTTCCATGTTTATGGCGTTGAGGTTAATTTTCACTTTTACCACGCGGTCGTCAGAATAACGTTTTTCAATTTCACATAAATATTGCCCTTTGTGCGAACCTGGGCCCATAACCTGTTAATAATATATGCAGTGGTAGACAATTAACTGAACGATAGTTAAATATAAATTAGATTTATTAGAAATTAACAAAAGTATAAGATATGCTCTCACAGTGTACACACGCGTCAACAACAATGACCTAATTAAATCCTACGTTTTATAAGTTGGCACTAGTGAATTTATAACTTCATTTAGATAATCACAAAGTATATAATATTCGAATCGTAATTATATTTCATAAACATAACTTTTAACTAATACACTTAATGTTTATTCAACACATGCCTCATCCAACGGAAGAAAAATGGAAATATGTAGCCAGTCGATATTGGGAACTCTGGAATCTTCCAAACTATATTGGTAGCTTAGAAGGCAAACATATAAGAGTAAAATGTCCTCCAAATACGGGCTCAGCATACTTTATTATAAAGGATATTTTTCGGTCGTATTACTGGCTGTCTCTGACGCTGATGGAAAGTTTGTTACTGTTGATGTAGGCGAGTATGGGAGAGCTTTGAAAGAAAGTAAATTTGGCAAAACCTTGCAAGATGGGCGATTGCAATTTCCGAATACTACCCCACTGCCTGGCGACAATGAACCTTTCCTGTATTTTTTTGTGGCGGATAAAGCGTTTCCTCTGACGAGTAATATTATGAAACCCTATCCAAAAAGAAATCTCAATAACAATAAGTGAATATTTAATGGCCGGTTGTCAAGAGGAAGAAAATCCGTGGAGTGTGCATTTGGCATGATGACTTCAAAATTTCAAGTATTACACACGCCAATAAATTGTAGTATAAAGATGGTCGACGATATTATTTTAGCTCTTTGTGTGCTACACAATTTCATTCAACATCATGAGGGTATACTTTCAACCCCAAGCGGGGAGCAAAACATTCAAGAAACCATCAATGAACATGTCCGCTTGGCAAATCAAAATCGCCCAACAAATCCTGCTCTACTATATAGAGATAAATTGTGTGACTTTTTTCTTAAGCCGGAGGGAGCACTAGCATGGCAGGAAAAGTACTATTTGTAGCTACGCTCTGTTAAAACATGTTTGTGGTTATGCACAGTAACTGTCTTAATATATTGTGGTTAATTAACAAATATTTTTTTTATTTTCTTCATCCTGACTTTTTTCCGTATATTTTATGCATGAATTATGTAGCGTGACAGATAAGCACATAAAAATGAATGGCGAATTGATCATTAAAGTAATATAATAAAATGTTTAAATCCGAAGGAAGCAAAATAATAAAGAATTAATTCATAGCAACCGTGCAGTACAATCATTGATTAAAAGTTTAAGTTCGTATAAAAGAAATGTTACTAGTGATGAATCATCAAAACCAGTTTAATAACTCAAGGTGAAAAAATATAACCCAGGAAGGTAAGGAGTAGATAAGGAAGCAACCCAGAACATTACTAAACCCACAACGAAGGTGAGGAATAAATAAAGTAGAAACCCAGACCAAGGCAAGATCCACCATAAAAGGTGATGCATTTAAAGAAACAAGAAGAGTAGATGAAGAAGTAACCCCAAAAAAGCCGATGACATCCAGAAGAAGATGAAGAAAATACAATTCTAAGAAGCCAGAAGAAAAGAAGACATCGATGAAGAAACAAGAAGAAGACAGCATCCACAAGAAGAAGGAATGCTCTTGTAAAAAACACCCATATCCCAAATAAATAAAACAATAATAATAAAAAGTATAACAGAGTATTCATAAAAAAAAACCACATGTACAATAGAAATAAGACTAAAAGTGTATAGAGTAAGAGTTGCAAGTGGACCAAGGTGAAACAATAATATAATACCAAAGAACAAATCTTCATTGTAACCCACAAATAGATCTCTTGATTTTAATAAGACTAAATAACCATTTAGAAATAGAATCAAGGAGTGTAAAGTGAACCAGTGCTAGTTTGTGTATTATAAAAAATAAACCTTATGTTTCATTATTGGCATTCACAAACTATATAGATAGTGAAAAAATACAACTTTTGAGTGACTTATTATTTGTACAGAGGGAATATAATACATGTGTTAACATAGAGCTGTCAATCTGTTTAAAATGACATTTATTTAAATGATGAATAAAAACAGAAGCAGACACAGGATAAAAGGTAAAGTGACAGGGTACAATTACCCAAAACCATATTAAAAACAGTTAAAAACTGAATAATTAAACTTAGTATAAGGAATAGAGAATAAGAATGTAGAAAATAAGGTTTTGTTTATATAGAATAAGATATTTTAAAAATGTATTAGGAATAAGAACATTTAAACAGTTTAGAACCACTAACATCCTTTAATTGTAAAAATATTTATTATATGTATTAATGTTAATAATTAAATAAGATGTTAGCAGGGAAAAACATTTTTTAAAATAATATTTGTTATGTTTTAGTATTAAGCTTTAAGTATAAAAAAATGTCTGATTAGTTGAAGACAACTATTATTTAGAATTATTTCTTGTATGTTAATATTATTGAAACCGATACTAATTGTTATTCTGTTTAATAAAAAAAATGTTTAATTTAT
Source organism: Magicicada septendecula (assembly GCA_034769895.1). NCBI lineage: Eukaryota > Metazoa > Arthropoda > Insecta > Hemiptera > Cicadidae > Magicicada > Magicicada septendecula. The sequence goes on along the minus strand of JAWRYS010000614.1, from coordinate 5,982 downwards.
ATTGCAATGTTAAAAAGTCAGAGAGGGTATAATTCAATGTGTATTGTTTATATAAAAATTTGTATGGAAAAATTGTTAGGAATCTAGGCAAAATGATGAAAACTAAACATCATCAAAACTGAGAAACTAAGTACTTAAATACATTTAAACTGAAGGGATTTAGATAAGGTAAACCAGAAACAAAGCCATATAATTAGAAATATAACTTAGAAAGATTTTGTAAAATTATAGCCAGGATTATTAATAAAAATGGAAATGACAGAACTCAAAAATTTGGAGTGGGGAGTCATATATTCCAACATAATATTTTAAAACTTAACCAATTCATATAATTGCAAGAAATTAAGGGAATATAAACCTTTTATTACAATATGAGATTTAATAATCAGAAATATAACTTGATAATGGCAGAATTTGGATAATAACAGGAAGCTGGACTTTAAAATTTACAAGATACAAAATGAAGGTAAAATTACCAATTTTAGGTCAAAAACTTAATAAAACGGCATTATTTGATATCAAAATACGCCGAATGAACTGAAGGATAAAATTAAGTAACAACTAGCTAATAAATTTGAATAATAACCAAAGTATAAGCAGTTATATAATGTAACTTTATTACATGCACAGGATGCAAAATAAAATTCGAACTATGTAAGGAATAATATTGCTTTGGCTAAGGTTTTAGTCGGAGGTGAAGGAAGTTAGAGAGTTAATTATTGAACGTTGTACGGGACACTTGATACGAGCATTTAAAACGTATTAACCTAGTTTCGAATACCGAAATGGCGAGTAATAGTATGATCCGAGAGTGAAAATCGTGAGTGGCGGCAAAAAACATTTTACAACCTCAACACAGTGACATAAACACCTACCAACACCGAACAAACATGGTATAGCACAAAACTACAGTGAACTAACATTTTAAACTCGATAAAACAGTAATATAACTTAACCATCAAAAGTACCTGATCGACAAAAGTGAACCAGACTTATAAATACACTAATTTTCGAAATACAACACTGAAACTTCACCAAAGACACTAAACCAAAATCAGAAGGAAGATTTGCAGACACCAGGACGTAAATTCGACAGGAAAACATCTTTATTGGGACACCAAAAACTTCGAGGTGACGATCTACAACTTCGACGGCGGCCATTGCTGTTTCATCAACGCTTAACTGAACACAGCCATCTACTGTTTGTCTGCGAGATGGTTCGCAACTTGTTTATTTATTTTTACACTTTCAATTGAATATATGTACTTTTAGTTTTAAAAATTTATCTTGTAATGCTATACTTTTTAATCTTTGCCCCATTTCTCTGACTTTTCCCATAAATAACTGCTCAAAGAACCTTTGTACTTTATATAAAAATCTGTGATAACATATCGATACCCTGAGAATCGATTTAAAAATCGACAAGAGTCCGAATAATCAATTGTTAATAAAATAATTAATACCTTTCAATTAAAATAGTTTTTTCTTCATTTCTAAATATAACTTATTAACAATAGATTAATTTAAACATAATTTGCTACAAGAATTTCACCACCAGAAGGAAGATAACCTCCAAACCGAAAGTAAACAAGAATTGATTGCAATTGGAGACAATCCTATAAGAGGCTGGAATTCTTTAACAAATACACAAAGGCTTATAAAATCTTCTAAATAAATGATAAATGTTTCGGAACATCACGAAACTCAATTAATTAATTGTTTTTAATCAATTGATTAATAAAAAAAAAAAATTATTTTTAATTAAAAAATTTTGGTAATTTGACAATAATGAACGCATATATTCTGGATAAAAATAAACACTTATTTATTTAACATCATATCATTAAATAAAGAGACTTCAATATATAAAATATGAATGATTCCCTGTGAATACATTCATAAACTCATAAAAAGAACATAAAAGAACACATGTATATACATCAAATTACAAGGTGAATCCAATACGTTGTTTGCTGGAAAACATACACATACATATATAATGCAATCGATATATAGAAACACAAATAGTCAAACAATAAATCTTATACTAATGCGTTCATCGTTTGCCTCAGATGGATGGCGTTAATTATGTTTATCATGTTTAATTTAAATACTCAAGGGGTGTTTCTTGAAAAAGAGACAGGACAGTAGAGTTCTTATGATAAGAATAGCATAAAGATTACTTGTTAGGTGAATTATCCGATATTTCCATCGGTGTAACTCCTCCTCTCTGCTGGTCCATGTGTGGGAAGCTGCGTAGCTGTGATGTCACTGACACTCAACACACGCGGAACAGATTCACTCGCGCTGTGTGTGTATTCTGTTGATTCGGCTGTTACTGTTCGAGTCATGAAATTATGTGTCGTGAAGATGAGTTCATCGTTAACTATGGTGTATATGTCTGTCTGTCTATTGTTGAACTTCTGGTATGTACATTAATGTTTAGTGTCTTTGATGCCATGGTGTAATTGTTCCAAATGATATTGTATCGCTCCGCCGCACTGTACAACGTTACGATTTCGTCGTCCGGTATTACATCAACGATAGTTCTACGCGTTGGTTATTGATGAAAGTGTGATTGGTTAATTCAGTTCTGAATTTGAGTATAATAAAGAACTCTATAATTGTTAAGCACTGGCGTATGTCGCATGTTTTTAGACACTGTAGGTACACTATTACCGGATACGCGCCAATATCGAAATGTCTAAGTCACTTAGTTATATGTCGCGTAGCAAAGTTTCAAAGTCCCACTGCTGTCCGTGTGTTAATCGAACTTTGACGACCGACTGTTTAAAAGTACGTGAAGACTGCTCAAAGTATATGATTGAAAAATTATGAAAGACTGTCCTCCCGCGTGCTCTGCAAACAGTTTTTATCAAGCATCGTTTACCACAATGCACCCTTCTGGAAAACACGCCTCAAGTCGAACATGATAGGACAGAAGATCTCCTACCCTTATGCCAGACCATCGTTCTTCACTTCTCATTCGACGTTCCCGTTGCCATGCTGGTGACGGTCCTCTCCACCTGTTCTCTGGGTAGATGCTGGGTTGTGATTGGGTATCCTGTCTCCCCACGAGTTCGCGTCGAAAGCCTCCGTACTCTTTTCCTAGAACAGGAGCAATTTTCTTGGTTGTCCATTATGTCTTTGTCTAAGCGTACTCCGGATCTCGCTGCAGTTCTCACGCAAACAATGTGTCGTATTTTGTTATTGTTTCGCTGTGCTCACCCCTTTTCCGAACGCTGTCCTGGCGCAGCGTGTCGTCGTTTCCAAAACGGCACTCCTTCTCCCTGTCGTAAATATCCGTTGTCGCCAGTAAGACGTTCCCCTGCTGTGTACAAGTTCGATTCTATTCTTTTAGGTATCGATGTCCGTTCTCATATAGGGTACATACTATTGTGTGTCTTACACCCTTTTCTTATTACTGGTACACTTCAAATTATCCCGGCAGTGTGTCCGTCACAGTTTCACTCTAATTGGTACTTGACACAGTTTCTTTTATCTTACATTTTGCAGGCTGTAAATCTCGTGTTTGAGTCGAGTCTGTCACGGCCAACCTTGTTCCCTATTGTAAAGCTATGTGAAGCGTATTTGTATTGTCCGAAGCAAACGTTCACTTGACACCTCGTCACACAGTTCCTTATTTATTGCTCGTGGCCTGAGTAGGGGTGTCTTGTTGAATGTAACGTCTTTTCGATCATACTACAATTTTTAATTTTTTTGGTTGTTACAAGGTTCAACAGCTTCTTCTTCTTCATCACCACTACCTCCTTTGGCCACATTTACTCACACTTCAATAGTTCCATCCAAGGTCTGAAAACCGGCTTCAGTTGGTACATTCTCGTTGATATTGACGTAATCATGTGGTTCGGTTCCATTGGTAATTAAGGCAAGGTGCGTAAGCTAGAGATGGGGTTTTCTTCTTCCAGTCCCAAATTTTCTTCTTCTGTGTTGCTTTTAATGTTACTTTTCCAGAAGCATTTCTTTACACATGTCCAGCTAATGTCATTAAAGGCACTGCAAATCCATCTTACGGCATCGAGAATAGATATTTTCTTCGCTAATTCATCCACAACCTGACATTGCTGCATGTTCGTGACAGCAGACTGCAGAACGTATTTTCGGAAGTGGACTTCAAAAGTTTTAATCACACCTTGATCCATTGGTTGAATAATGCTAATTGTATTCGCCGGTAGGAAACAGTTTTATATTTGACAACTTTAGATAGGGATGACACGTTGCATTGTCTAAAAACAACAAGATGTGCCATTTTTACATCTTCATCTTCTGATTCAGTGTCTTCAACCATTCCTCCATTATTTCTGAATTCATCGACGCTTTTCTGTTAGAATGCCACACAACCGGTAGGTTGGACATCTGAACATTTTTGAAGCATCTTTGGTTTTGAGCTTTTTCAATCACTAATGGTTTTTCAAGTTTTCCACCTGCAAATCGCACATCAAAATGGTCAATCTCTCCTTCGACTGTTTTCCACTGTTGCATCTTTTGCCCTTCAGTTTTAGCATCTTATTTGGCAAAGTGCAAAAAAACAAACGTTATTTTGTGTCTGGCACGAGAACTCTCCAACCATCCATTTGACACTTTAAAATCTTCTTTGTTTAGTCGCTGCATGAGCTTGTAGAATAGGTCCTGATATGGGCAAATTTCGAGCTCTTCTATTCAAAAACCAGTCATACATTGTCGCATTTATGTCCTCGTTTCTGGTTTTTCTTAGCTTCCTCTTCGAATCACCGCTTCGCTTGTTATTTAGCCACTCACTTTTTATTTTGTCCTTGTTTTTTGGAATTTCATACACTTGAGTTTTTCTACATTTAAACTTTTCCACTAATTGTTTAGCACTCGTTTTATTTTCTGCATAACACTTAATAAGGTCTGTTTTCAACTTCAAAGCCAACGTGTTGTTTTTCAGTTTATTCATTTTGGTGATGGCGGATATCTGTACCCTTCGAAATACCGTACCATACTGAATGTTTACCCAAGACCTCTGAATTGTTGTAAATTTAGAATCAGTGGGAAACTTAGGTACAGTATTGTGTCAGTGGGGAAAGCCCATGAACTAATTGTACATTCTACAATTTTACCTGTAGTTGCCCCAACCATGTCTTATCTTATACTTATAGTCTGCTTACAGCATGACGTATGTACATAACTGGTAGGTATGCAGGTAGTCAAAGAATTAATGAATTTGAAACTAATTGTTCATTTCTCAACAGAAATTTCCTGTTTCATACAGGCGACTAGGATTGTTGGAACGGAAAAATTCTTTCCATTTCTGCGTTAGACGGTTTCTGTTTTATACAAGTTGTTTTTAACATATGTATTAACTATGAGAAATTGAAGGGACCACAAAAATTTTCTGGCTTAAAAAAGTTTCCGTCTTTTCCAGGTTTTGGCTTAAGCAGTTTTCACTGTACCTTGAATGTAAAATAGTCGTGAATATTAAACAATGTATATGATGTGGTGTGATCTAATAAGTTCTGTGTGTGTCAAAAAACAGTGAATACTTTTTTACTTAAAAAAAAAAACTTAGTTAGTTTAAATATTTATTAAGATTATAATTTTTATTGGTATTTGTGGTTACTTCGCAAAGTATTTTATACTGATAAAATATAAACCTGCCTTACAAACAGGATTATTGTAATGATATCATAAAATAAGCTGATTTGTTAAACCAATACGAGAAACTGATAAGCCTGCTAAAATACAATAGAAGGGCAAAAAACTATATGAGATATGGGTAGATTGAGAGAAAAGCAGACAGACACCCAATTGGGGGAGGGAATTACCCCCACTTACAAGTATAGTGTGAAGTGTCTAAAGATGAGAGAGGGGGGACAATGCAATAACAGTTTGCTGTCTCACTTACACACAACCTCTGTCTCTGTCACACATGTTACTGATGTTCTCGCCATCCTTTTTGAAGCTGGTGTTCACACTATGAAACACTGTACAGGACTGTTG
>JAWRYS010000613.1:0-23629 GCA_034769895.1 Magicicada septendecula | reverse complement strand
ACAGCCTAGGTAGCTAAAGTGGTTGATCAATCCTTGGTAGCTAAAGCCTAGGAGATTTTTTCAATCAGTTGGTTGTTAATCATTATTTTAGTTATTACAGGACTGCTTCCCAGGAAATCCATCGCCTTCGTTTTGCTTGTGTAAGTTCTTATGTTATACTGAATCAAACACGGTGGTAATTATGTTATTCTTACAAACCTTTTTCGGTGGTATCTGATATATGTATTTGTGTGTGTGTGTGTGTGTGTGTGTGTGTGTGTGTGTGTAATGTTGTCTTTATACACTTTTATAGCGTCTCTGTAGAGGTATATAAATTTGTATGAGCTATAGTCATGGGAAAAGAACTGATAATCAAATTGTAACTTTAATTTAGAGATTACAGCTACGTAACTTACTGACTCCCAAAATGTTACCGTTGTAACCAGACCAATAGTCATGTAAATTGTTACTACACTAGAGACCTGTTGAGGAGGAAACTTGCTACTGAAATTGTTACTCCACTAAAGAGAGGTAGACTCATGTAAAGTATTGACACTCGTTTGTCATTTTACACAGTTTCTATCTAAGAATGTTAGAATTATACTGTGCACTGTTACGCAAATTGTTACGGTTTGAGAATTGTGATAACAGTAAGAAAAGTTATGATATTTATGTAAAGTGCCACCACACATATTGTTACCTTTAACAAATATTTAGTGTTTAATCTGAAGGATTATATTTTGTTATAATCTGAAGGATTAGATTTTGTCTATTTGGCACTAAATATATATATATATATATATATATATATATATATATATATATATATATTGTAATAAAAGATATAAGATTGTTGTAGTTAGATGTATATAGAGATATTGTTATGTGTTGATGATAATAAGAGATTGTGAAGTTCGTTAGACTCCGATGCAATCAAGCCGCACTGTTTAGGCTAGCCAATTTGTAATAATAAAGTACAAAAATGATTGCTGTGTGTGTTCTTAAATTGGTGTGTAATTGGTGTGGCTCTCGACGTCTTACTGGCCTGAAACACTTCCTTAAGTTTCCCAGCTGGTCGAGTCCCAATGGTAGCAAGACCGGTCGAGTAGCGTAAAGTTGATGAAGAAATATATATGCTCAGCTTCACCGAAAGTTTCAAAACAAAAATTATTGTTTTGAAGAAAATTAAAAAAAATTATGTTTATAAAAAAAAATAATAAAAAAAATTTTAATTTTATTAATTAATTAATTAGGATCAATTAATTAATATAGGGCTGTGAAGTTTTAAACAGTGTAATGCTCTTCTGAAAATTTTTATTAAAGTTTTAGTATAATTAAAATAATCTATCACCACTCATAAGACTGTCTGTAAACCAATCGATATTTGTTTACCTTTCTATTTTTTAGGTTATCTTCACTTACGGGTGGTAAAGTCCTTGTAGATTATCAATTAAAATTATATTATTGGTAATTAGTATTATTGAAGAAATAAAGAACTATTAAGTATTGAAAAGTATTAATGTTTTATTAAGTAACAGCAATATTGACTCTTATCGATTAGTATCGATTCTCAGGATATCGAAAAAAGTTACAAGTATATGATATAAAAATTAAATAGGGTTCTTTAAACAGCCAGTTATTACCAAAGTCAGAGAAATCGGGCTAATATTTAAAAAGTATAACGTTACAATCAAATTAATAGTTATTAATAAACACAGACATTGAATAATAAATTGTAAATATAATAATTGTTTTCACCCAACAGCTGTGTCGAACTAGAAGGCGGGGTTCTGGCAATGATGAGACCAATATTGCAAATGGCTGCCGTGAAGTTAGTGAGATGTCATTCGTATATTGGACGTTCCAAATAAAAGATTTTCCTGTAGTATTCCTGTTCTGATGTCTGCGAATCTCTTGTAAAATGTTGTGTAATGACTGGTGTAGTGATTCTGGGTTGTATTTAGTATGTCTGTGTAATTAGAAGTCAAACACTTTCTCCGATTCCGTCACTAATTTGGTTTAATGTATTATACAGTTTTCTAGTGTTTTATGGTGTTTTTCGGAGTAGATTTATATTGTTCTGTGTTATGGAGTGTTACTTGATCGTTTCTGTTATAATATGATAGTTTCAGAAGTATTTTACAAGTCACTCGCGATTTCACAATAACTCACTATACACTCGCTTTGTATGACGTTTATAGGTTAGGTTATCCACGTTATCAAACGTATATCATGTTAACCGTTCAACTACCAATAATTAACTAACTGTTTCCTCCAGTTTCAATTAAACTCTTAGCCCATATAATATTATCCTTAACATTGTTCAAATATTTTTTCACATCCTGTGTGAACTTTTATATTTTCACTATATGAATGCCTAAACTTTGGTTATTTGTCAATTTTATTCACTAGATTTGATTTAAATTAATCTTTCAGTTCATTCTGGTTATTTTCAGATTAAATAATGCCATTATATAGTGTTTTCTGTCCAAAAAATAGTAATTTCACTTTCAGTTTGTTATACAAACTGTTTGGAAGTCAAAACATTAAAATTTACTTCCTGTCATTATATAACTTCAGCCATTTTATCAGTTATATTTAATATTAATAATTCTATATTGTATTAAAAGGTTCCTATTCCCTTATTTTCTGGTAATTAATTGAATTAGTTGTATTCTGAAACATTATTCTGAAATATATGACTCCCATGTCTAAATTTCTGAGTTTAGTCATTTTTATTTTTATTCATAATTCTGAATATAATTTATTAAAATCTCTCTAAATGGTATGTGCAATTATATGGCATGATCTCAAGTTTATTTTGTCTAAACCCCTTTTGTTTATTTGCATTTAATTGAGCAATTTCTCTGTTTTGATGAAGTTTGGTTTCCATTCTTTTTGCCTATGATTTTTTAAACAATTTTTCTTACAAAATATTTTACAAACAAATATATGATGTGTGATACCCTCTCTGACTTTTACAAATAGTATTATAAATTAAACATGCTTTCAAATTACACAAAAACAACTAGTATTGGCCACAATACAAACAATAGTCAAACAGAATAAAGAATATTTTTTTTAAATAAATGGTTGTCTTCAAATCAGACATTTTGCAACAAAATTCCCATTTCCAACATGGAAATATGGTTTACAACAAAGGTTTTTTACTAACTAACATCTTAATTACTCTCTACTATTTACAAGTGGTAACTATTTTTATAGTTCTGATGTTAGTTGTTTCAGACCCAAACAAATGGCCTTATATCTAATACATTTTTAAACATTCTTGTACTATATACATAAAAAACCTTATATTTATATTCTTATTTCTAACTATTATTATAAGTAGGATTCTACAGTTTTTATACTGTCTTTTACATTGTCTTTGGGGAATTGTACCCTGTCATTAACAAATAAATAGTATTAATTGTTCAAAAGGTATTATGAACTCTGTTTTCCTTTTTTTCATGTAAAACAAAATGTTATTTTAAACAGATTCATGTCTTATGAATAACATATTGTCACAGTACATATTTTAAGTCATTTAAAAATGCATATTTCATTGCATCCAATGTTTGTGATTGCCAAGAATGAAACACAAGGTTCATTTTTTATAATACCCAAAACTATCACTGGTTCACTTTGCACTTATATAATTATGTTAATGCTAAATGGTCGTATAGTCTTATTAACATAATAAATTGGTTAGCGTTTTTCAATGGAGATTTGTTCCATGGGTACTATATTATTGTTTCATCTTAGTTCACAGGAAACTTTTACTTTATACACTCCTCTCTCTTAAATTTATATACATGTGGTTTTTATTTCGTTATACTTTTATTTTTAGATATTTATTTTGGGGATATAGGGATTTTGGTGTCTTTTATAAGAGCATGACATCTTCTTCAGGATGCTGCCCTCTTCTTCTTTCTTCAGTTTTCTTTTCTCCTGCCTTCTGGGACTGGTATCTTCTCCATCTTCTTCTTGATGCCATCAGGTTTCTTGGGATCTTCTCCATCTTCTTCTTTAATTCAGAAATACACAACCTGTATTGGTTGATCTTGGCTTATTTTAGGGTTTCTCTTCTATTTATTCTCCCTCGTTGTGGGTTTGGTCATATTGTGTACTGCTTTGTTATTTACTATTTTACCTTCCTGGGTTATACCTTGAAAACCTTTGGTTATGAGACTGGTTTTGGATGACTCATCACTAGTAACTCCTTTTACTTGAACTTGTATTTTCTTCATAATAATGATTTCTTTCCACAGTTGCTATGAATTAATCTTTTTATATTAAACTTAGTGCTTTCTTCCAAATTTAAATATTATAACTTCATTATTCTAATGACCAATTGCCATTCAATATTATGCATACATCTGTCACGCTACAATATATATATATATATATATATATATATATATATATATATATATATTATAACAGGACCAAATATCAATTATTTAGAGTTATATGTAACTGTATACTATAATCATGTTTAAATAAATTTTAATAGTCAAAACTCCATTTGTATGTAGTAGCTATGAAAATAATGCATTGTAAAAAGACGCACACGCGGCGGTTACATAATCAGCTCGCTGTAGAATGAACAGCCACACCCCAAACTTCTAATTATTAATATTTCGGAAACCAGTAAATTAAGGCGAAATCCATTATAGCCAAAATGTTTGCCGAAATATTAATAATAAGGTGTGCGAATTTTACGCAATATAATTAACTAATAACAGAGTTAATTAATTTAATGTGAATAACTTCTGTAATTATTGAGCTACATTAATGAGCTTTTAATATGTTATAAATATAAAAATTTCCAACAAATTGTATATTTTAGATTTAGCACAACTTGGTTTGCAACCAAGATAATTGCAATTTAAAACTATCACAGGAAATCCGTACCGACAATTCAGTTCCGCTGTGTTAAGATTATTAGTAATAATATTAATTCTCCGTCTGTGGGAAACTAACTTCGTTCTCACGGACTAAGGTAATTCAAATTTTGTGTAGTAGGGAGAGTGTGTCAGCCAATCAAATCATTTGAAGGAATCCCAACCAGCGCAGAGTTTTGGGGCTGAACGAACACTCTACTGCCAGTATTTGCGAAGTACAGACGTAATTCTTCGATCGTCTCGAAACCATAGTTGTGAAGATTCATCAGAAGACTCTACGTGGTCAACACACATAATTACGAACATAGTAAATACAGATCAACTGTACGATTCGTAATTATAGCATCCAGTCGAGATACTCTTCATTTCAACAAACAAGCTTATTGTGTACTACAAGCTGTGGTCATAAGCACGCAAGAGATCTACCAGACTACAAGACCTTACTTCAAGAATACGATTGGAGAGTTTTGTAACTGCGGAAGCAGGGGTAACGTAGTTAATGTAGACTACGGGGCGATACACGGAGTTTCGAGGCGGAAGTAAGTAACGACGAAATACGAGTCGCATTATCATTAAAGCTTGCAATGTCAGTGTGAGCCATACAAAACATGCTGGAGTAATCATGATAGGGGCACTCTAATTCAATTAGGATACACAAACCCACGACGTTATATGGTCTTAATGGAAGAAGGAATTTGAGCAGACCGAGGCTACATTTGATGGATTAACTCCGTACGTTGTACACCTTAAAATAATTTAAAATTGTACTTAATATACGCCTTACTTCTTCCATTCATTTTCAAGGATTTGAGAGCACTATAAAACTTATTTTATTTAAAGAAATATCTACCTATTTGATGTATAATTTCTGTACCCTCGATAATTTGTGCATGCCTCCTTAAGTCTGTCTGTCCACACAATTCAATCGACTCAGATTTATATTTCGAAACATTTTACTTAGTACAGAATTTATTGTAGTAGGGATTGATGTATGTACCTGAAATAAGCGACTACTGGTCAAGTAATATCTTTTGTAGTGGCCCAAAATGTTATAACTCAAAAATAATGAGTTGTAGCAGTTTTCAAGTCCTAAATCTGTTAAATGAGGACAGATTGTCACATGCTTTGCAGATATACTTTTATTTGGAATCAATAGCTAGGTATGTACAGTACAAGGTAACATGTAAATAATAGGACTGGGAGTGAAGGGTTTAAGGATGGAAAATTACTTGGCATTTCACTTAGATCATGTATTGTCCTGTAGAAATCAAATGTTGGATATGATCTTAAAGAATAGTATCCATGTGTTAAATCTACAATACTTTAAAATTTCTGATTATGTTATAGACATAAACACGTGTGCATATTTGTATACGGTAAACTGTACTTGGTATATATAAATTCAATCAGGTGCAGATCCATGCAATGAGGGAAATGTCCCCCATAAATGGTCAAGTCACCATTGTTTTGTGATTGTGAATATTATAAAAATTTCATATCATGTTATGTTGGTTCATGGTTTTATTCTAAAATTACTTTAAATTGTAACCATACCTTACGAGTATGTTAATTTTTGTTTATACATACCATAAATGAGTATTGTGTATTTTAAACTGTAAGTGAATATTACTAAAATAACAATAAACTGACACACACATTTGTGATTATACATTGTGATTATGTATATGTGTATATCAGTAAAAGTATTGTGTTGATAATAACTAGACTGTAATTGAATCTACACTAATTACAATCATTTATATTTTCGGCTTTAAAGAATGGTCCAACTGTCGATATGTTAACTTTTCCCCACTGCAAATTGCTTGCTGGACCTACCCCTGAATCCAATAATTAAACTATATACATAACATACAAGATGACCTTGCAGTACAGATGATATAAAATTCCCTTGTGTGAGATCCAAAGAAATTGTCTTCTTTTTTGTTGTTTTAATACTTACCTTTGTGTTCATCTGCAACTTTTGTAACTAAATATTTTTTTAAAAATGCATTTAAATAATGTTCACCGCCTACTTTTGTACTCAAACAAATTTATTAAACAAATGTCCAATATCAGAATACGGATTGACAAAAACAATTTTGGAATATGGTTTTTAACAAAAACAATTTCATATGACATCCATTATCAGAATACGGTTTAACAAAAACAATTTCAAGACGGAATTAACAAAAATGGCAAAACTGAAAATTATCTGAATTCATAAATCTTCGTAGTTTTCAGCTACCTGGAATATCCTGATGCTTCGTCCATGCCTGCTTTCGATGTGAACGGCCTAGCAAAATAAAATAAACAACAATTAAAAATGTATGTATTACAGTTTTGTAAACATATGCTCTATAAAGTGATTTCTACCATTTTTAATTGCTTCATAAGCTGCAGAATTCTCTCACTATTTTGACCAATTTACATTCATTATTACATAAATTTTAGTATTATATAATTTTTTTTAAGGGCAGTATTACGAAATCCTAATTACTCTACTTCGGTAGCAATATAACTATTGTAGTGCACACAGTCATACAATAAGCGCAACAAACTTGAAATGTTTCGTTTTGGGTTTATGTTAGTCCTATACCGTCCTGCATTTTCACATTTTTTTCATACTTTTATCTCTTTAGGGCCCCAAATGGTTAAAATTTTTTAATTTTGAAAACTTAACACTGCATTGAGACGTTAGTTAAAATTCCTTTTAATTTGATTCCCCCCATGAATTTTTGTGTCTTATCAAAATTGTCACACAATGTTTGGGCCCCGACGTCCAAAAAATTTTAAATGCGTAAAATTGGACATATTATTCAGATTGTTGTTAAAATTACCGTTAATTTGATATCCCACATGGACTTTCGCGAATTTTTGACAACTTTGACCACCTTACATTTTTGCCTCTTCTCGCCGCCCTATATTTTTAGGGGATCAGTGTGGAAAACCATAAGGTCTTGTAGTGTAAAAGTGTGGAAACGCTTGCCGAAGTTTACGAAAATCTGTTGTTCAAAAGTTATTGTGAGACATATACTGAACTGATAGACAGATAGAAAGACAAATGCCAAACGTTGAGTTAGAACTGACAACTGATTTCGCTCGTTTATGTACGGCAAATTCGTTGTAGCCATTTATTGTTGATTTGCAGTTCTTTTAACGAAATACGAAAACATTTGTCCTGCAACCTACTTATGACACTGTGGAAACAGGTCTGTTTCCGCGCAGTTGGTGGTATTACTTTATTTATTTATTTCTGTATCCAGTCACCTGTTTCGAAACTAATGGTATAATTCCAAACTGATGGCTTTAATAATATCTTTAAATCATTTCGTGTAGTAGATCTGTTTGTCCGCCTAACAGACTAAACCTCTCTCTTACAGTGCAAGAAAGAAGATTCATTGGCAGAACTTTCAGCTGAGAGTTCATAAAAATTACAGTTTTCTCAGTTACAGCTAGCTGACTTCTGGTTATATGTAATGACTGACTACCCTGAACTCGGAAAAAGAACTTTGAAGTGTTTAACTGTGTTTTCCTGTACTGATTTGTGTGAAACCGCAGTCTCTTTTCTCACGTTCTTGATGTCAAAGTTAAGAAATACACTTGATGTCGAGAGTTACATTACATTGAAAGTATCAGACAATAAACCCAATATTAAAGTGCTAATTGTGCAAAAGCAGCTTCATTGTTCATATTAAACTATGTTCGATATCATTAATATTATAATTTTGGAAATTAAGACAATTTTAATACATTTTAATTAAAATATAAGGGTTTTTATCATATTTACTGTTGGTTTTATTTTAGAAATCAGACGGGGTCCGCGAATTTTTAAATTATTGTGGGGTCAGCGGACTGAAAAGTTCGGGAACCACTGTTTTAAAGCGTTTAGTGTAAAAACTAGAAACTGTACGTTTATCGTCTATGTCTCTGTTGTTCTCATATGATACATCACAGCCTAGGTAGCTAAAGTGGTTGATCAATCCTTGGTAGCTAAAGCCTAGGAGATTTTTTCAATCAGTTGGTTGTTAATCATTATTTTAGTTATTACAGGACTGCTTCCCAGGAAATCCATCGCCTTCGTTTTGCTTGTGTAAGTTCTTATGTTATACTGAATCAAACACGGTGGTAATTATGTTATTCTTACAAACCTTTTTCGGTGGTATCTGATATATGTATTTGTGTGTGTGTGTGTGTGTGTGTGTGTGTGTGTGTGTGTAATGTTGTCTTTATACACTTTTATAGCGTCTCTGTAGAGGTATATAAATTTGTATGAGCTATAGTCATGGGAAAAGAACTGATAATCAAATTGTAACTTTAATTTAGAGATTACAGCTACGTAACTTACTGACTCCCAAAATGTTACCGTTGTAACCAGACCAATAGTCATGTAAATTGTTACTACACTAGAGACCTGTTGAGGAGGAAACTTGCTACTGAAATTGTTACTCCACTAAAGAGAGGTAGACTCATGTAAAGTATTGACACTCGTTTGTCATTTTACACAGTTTCTATCTAAGAATGTTAGAATTATACTGTGCACTGTTACGCAAATTGTTACGGTTTGAGAATTGTGATAACAGTAAGAAAAGTTATGATATTTATGTAAAGTGCCACCACACATATTGTTACCTTTAACAAATATTTAGTGTTTAATCTGAAGGATTATATTTTGTTATAATCTGAAGGATTAGATTTTGTCTATTTGGCACTAAATATATATATATATATATATATATATATATATATATATATATATATTGTAATAAAAGATATAAGATTGTTGTAGTTAGATGTATATAGAGATATTGTTATGTGTTGATGATAATAAGAGATTGTGAAGTTCGTTAGACTCCGATGCAATCAAGCCGCACTGTTTAGGCTAGCCAATTTGTAATAATAAAGTACAAAAATGATTGCTGTGTGTGTTCTTAAATTGGTGTGTAATTGGTGTGGCTCTCGACGTCTTACTGGCCTGAAACACTTCCTTAAGTTTCCCAGCTGGTCGAGTCCCAATGGTAGCAAGACCGGTCGAGTAGCGTAAAGTTGATGAAGAAATATATATGCTCAGCTTCACCGAAAGTTTCAAAACAAAAATTATTGTTTTGAAGAAAATTAAAAAAAATTATGTTTATAAAAAAAAATAATAAAAAAAAATTTTAATTTTATTAATTAATTAATTAGGATCAATTAATTAATATAGGGCTGTGAAGTTTTAAACAGTGTAATGCTCTTCTGAAAATTTTTATTAAAGTTTTAGTATAATTAAAATAATCTATCACCACTCATAAGACTGTCTGTAAACCAATCGATATTTGTTTACCTTTCTATTTTTTAGGTTATCTTCACTTACGGGTGGTAAAGTCCTTGTAGATTATCAATTAAAATTATATTATTGGTAATTAGTATTATTGAAGAAATAAAGAACTATTAAGTATTGAAAAGTATTAATGTTTTATTAAGTAACAGCAATATTGACTCTTATCGATTAGTATCGATTCTCAGGATATCGAAAAAAGTTACAAGTATATGATATAAAAATTAAATAGGGTTCTTTAAACAGCCAGTTATTACCAAAGTCAGAGAAATCGGGCTAATATTTAAAAAGTATAACGTTACAATCAAATTAATAGTTATTAATAAACACAGACATTGAATAATAAATTGTAAATATAATAATTGTTTTCACCCAACAGCTGTGTCGAACTAGAAGGCGGGGTTCTGGCAATGATGAGACCAATATTGCAAATGGCTGCCGTGAAGTTAGTGAGATGTCATTCGTATATTGGACGTTCCAAATAAAAGATTTTCCTGTAGTATTCCTGTTCTGATGTCTGCGAATCTCTTGTAAAATGTTGTGTAATGACTGGTGTAGTGATTCTGGGTTGTATTTAGTATGTCTGTGTAATTAGAAGTCAAACACTTTCTCCGATTCCGTCACTAATTTGGTTTAATGTATTATACAGTTTTCTAGTGTTTTATGGTGTTTTTCGGAGTAGATTTATATTGTTCTGTGTTATGGAGTGTTACTTGATCGTTTCTGTTATAATATGATAGTTTCAGAAGTATTTTACAAGTCACTCGCGATTTCACAATAACTCACTATACACTCGCTTTGTATGACGTTTATAGGTTAGGTTATCCACGTTATCAAACGTATATCATGTTAACCGTTCAACTACCAATAATTAACTAACTGTTTCCTCCAGTTTCAATTAAACTCTTAGCCCATATAATATTATCCTTAACATTGTTCAAATATTTTTTCACATCCTGTGTGTACTTTTATATTTTCACTATATGAATGCCTAAACTTTGGTTATTTGTCAATTTTATTCACTAGATTTGATTTAAATTAATCTTTCAGTTCATTCTGGTTATTTTCAGATTAAATAATGCCATTTTATAGTGTTTTCTGTCCAAAAAATAGTAATTTCACTTTCAGTTTGTTATACAAACTGTTTGGAAGTCAAAACATTAAAATTTACTTCCTGTCATTATATAACTTCAGCCATTTTATCAGTTATATTTAATATTAATAATTCTATATTGTATTAAAAGGTTCCTATTCCCTTATTTTCTGGTAATTAATTGAATTAGTTGTATTCTGAAACATTATTCTGAAATATATGACTCCCATGTCTAAATTTCTGAGTTTAGTCATTTTTATTTTTATTCATAATTCTGAATATAATTTATTAAAATCTCTCTAAATGGTATGTGCAATTATATGGCATGATCTCAAGTTTATTTTGTCTAAACCCCTTTTGTTTATTTGCATTTAATTGAGCAATTTCTCTGTTTTGATGAAGTTTGGTTTCCATTCTTTTTGCCTATGATTTTTTAAACAATTTTTCTTACAAAATATTTTACAAACAAATATATGATGTGTGATACCCTCTCTGACTTTTACAAATAGTATTATAAATTAAACATGCTTTCAAATTACACAAAAACAACTAGTATTGGCCACAATACAAACAATAGTCAAACAGAATAAAGAATATTTTTTTTAAATAAATGGTTGTCTTCAAATCAGA
This sequence comes from Magicicada septendecula, assembly GCA_034769895.1. NCBI lineage: Eukaryota > Metazoa > Arthropoda > Insecta > Hemiptera > Cicadidae > Magicicada > Magicicada septendecula. The sequence goes on along the minus strand of JAWRYS010000613.1, from coordinate 11,706 downwards.
CATTTTGCAACAAAATTCCCATTTCCAACATGGAAATATGGTTTACAACAAAGGTTTTTTACTAACTAACATCTTAATTACTCTCTACTATTTACAAGTGGTAACTATTTTTATAGTTCTGATGTTAGTTGTTTCAGACCCAAACAAATGGCCTTATATCTAAAACATTTTTAAACATTCTTGTACTATATACATAAAAAACCTTATATTTATATTCTTATTTCTAACTATTATTATAAGTAGGATTCTACAGTTTTTATACTGTCTTTTACATTGTCTTTGGGGAATTGTACCCTGTCATTAACAAATAAATAGTATTAATTGTTCAAAAGGTATTATGAACTCTGTTTTCCTTTTTTTCATGTAAAACAAAATGTTATTTTAAACAGATTCATGTCTTATGAATAACATATTGTCACAGTACATATTTTAAGTCATTTAAAAATGCATATTTCATTGCATCCAATGTTTGTGATTGCCAAGAATGAAACACAAGGTTCATTTTTTATAATACCCAAAACTATCACTGGTTCACTTTGCACTTATATAATTATGTTAATGCTAAATGGTCGTATAGTCTTATTAACATAATAAATTGGTTAGCGTTTTTCAATGGAGATTTGTTCCATGGGTACTATATTATTGTTTCATCTTAGTTCACAGGAAACTTTTACTTTATACACTCCTCTCTCTTAAATTTATATACATGTGGTTTTTATTTCGTTATACTTTTATTTTTAGATATTTATTTTGGGGATATAGGGATTTTGGTGTCTTTTATAAGAGCATGACATCTTCTTCAGGATGCTGCCCTCTTCTTCTTTCTTCAGTCTTCTTTTCTCCTGCCTTCTGGGACTGGTATCTTCTCCATCTTCTTCTTGATGCCATCAGGTTTCTTGGGATCTTCTCCATCTTCTTCTTTAATTCAGAAATACACAACCTGTATTGGTTGATCTTGGCTTATTTTAGGGTTTCTCTTCTATTTATTCTCCCTCGTTGTGGGTTTGGTCATATTGTGTACTGCTTTGTTATTTACTATTTTACCTTCCTGGGTTATACCTTGAAAACCTTTGGTTATGAGACTGGTTTTGGATGACTCATCACTAGTAACTCCTTTTACTTGAACTTGTATTTTCTTCATAATAATGATTTCTTTCCACAGTTGCTATGAATTAATCTTTTTATATTAAACTTAGTGCTTTCTTCCAAATTTAAATATTATAACTTCATTATTCTAATGACCAATTGCCATTCAATATTATGCATACATCTGTCACGCTACAATATATATATATATATATATATATATATATATATATATATATTATAACAGGACCAAATATCAATTATTTGGAGTTATATGTAACTGTATACTATAATCATGTTTAAATAAATTTTAATAGTCAAAACTCCATTTGTATGTAGTAGCTATGAAAATAATGCATTGTAAAAAGACGCACACGCGGCGGTTACATAATCAGCTCGCTGTAGAATGAACAGCCACACCCCAAACTTCTAATTATTAATATTTCGGAAACCAGTAAATTAAGGCGAAATCCATTATAGCCAAAATGTTTGCCGAAATATTAATAATAAGGTGTGCGAATTTTACGCAATATAATTAACTAATAACAGAGTTAATTAATTTAATGTGAATAACTTCTGTAATTATTGAGCTACATTAATGAGCTTTTAATATGTTATAAATATAAAAATTTCCAACAAATTGTATATTTTAGATTTAGCACAACTTGGTTTGCAACCAAGATAATTGCAATTTAAAACTATCACAGGAAATCCGTACCGACAATTCAGTTCCGCTGTGTTAAGATTATTAGTAATAATATTAATTCTCCGTCTGTGGGAAACTAACTTCGTTCTCACGGACTAAGGTAATTCAAATTTTGTGTAGTAGGGAGAGTGTGTCAGCCAATCAAATCATTTGAAGGAATCCCAACCAGCGCAGAGTTTTGGGGCTGAACGAACACTCTACTGCCAGTATTTGCGAAGTACAGACGTAATTCTTCGATCGTCTCGAAACCATAGTTGTGAAGATTCATCAGAAGACTCTACGTGGTCAACACACATAATTACGAACATAGTAAATACAGATCAACTGTACGATTCGTAATTATAGCATCCAGTCGAGATACTCTTCATTTCAACAAACAAGCTTATTGTGTACTACAAGCTGTGGTCATAAGCACGCAAGAGATCTACCAGACTACAAGACCTTACTTCAAGAATACGATTGGAGAGTTTTGTAACTGCGGAAGCAGGGGTAACGTAGTTAATGTAGACTACGGGGCGATACACGGAGTTTCGAGGCGGAAGTAAGTAACGACGAAATACGAGTCGCATTATCATTAAAGCTTGCAATGTCAGTGTGAGCCATACAAAACATGCTGGAGTAATCATGATAGGGGCACTCTAATTCAATTAGGATACACAAACCCACGACGTTATATGGTCTTAATGGAAGAAGGAATTTGAGCAGACCGAGGCTACATTTGATGGATTAACTCCGTACGTTGTACACCTTAAAATAATTTAAAATTGTACTTAATATACGTCTTACTTCTTCCATTCATTTTCAAGGATTTGAGAGCACTATAAAACTTATTTTATTTAAAGAAATATCTACCTATTTGATGTATAATTTCTGTACCCTCGATAATTTGTGCATGCCTCCTTAAGTCTGTCTGTCCACACAATTCAACCGACTCAGATTTATATTTCGAAACATTTTACTTAGTACAGAATTTATTGTAGTAGGGATTGATGTATGTACCTGAAATAAGCGACTACTGGTCAAGTAATATCTTTTGTAGTGGCCCAAAATGTTATAACTCAAAAATAATGAGTTGTAGCAGTTTTCAAGTCCTAAATCTGTTAAATGAGGACAGATTGTCACATGCTTTGCAGATTTACTTTTATTTGGAATCAATAGCTAGGTAGATCTTATTGTTCAAATATATACAGTACAAGGTAACATGTAAATAATAGGACTGGGAGTGAAGGGTTTAAGGATGGAAAATTACTTGGCATTTCACTTAGATCATGTATTGTCCTGTAGAAATCAAATCTTGGATATGATCTTAAAGAATAGTATCCATGTGTTAAATCTACATTACTTTAAAATTTCTGATTATGTTATAGACATAAACACGTGTGCATATTTGTATACGGTAAACTGTACTTGGTATATATAAATTCAATCAGGTGCAGATCCATGCAATGAGGGAAATGTCCCCCATAAATGGTCAAGTCACCATTGTTTTGTGATTGTGAATATTATAAAAATTTCATATCATGTTATGTTGGTTCATGGTTTTATTCTAAAATTACTTTAAATTGTAACCATACCTTACGAGTATGTTAATTTTTGTTTATACATACCATAAATGAGTATTGTGTATTTTAAACTGTTAACAATAAACTGACACACACATTTGTGATTATACATTGTGATTATGTATATGTGTATATCAGTAAAAGTATTGTGTTGATAATAACTAGACTGTAATTGAATCTACACTAATTACAATCATTTATATTTTCGGCTTTAAAGAATGGTCCAACTGTCGATATGTTAACTTTTCCCCACTGCAAATTGCTTGCTGGACCTACCCCTGAATCCAATAATTAAACTATATACATAACATACAAGATGACCTTGCAGTACAGATGATATAAAATTCCCTTGTGTGAGATCCAAAGAAATTGTCTTCTTTTTTGTTGTTTTAATACTTACCTTTGTGTTCATCTGCAACTTTTGTAACTAAATATTTTTTTAAAAATGCATTTAAATAATGTTCACCGCCTACTTTTGTACTCAAACAAATTTATTAAACAAATGTCCAATATCAGAATACGGATTGACAAAAACAATTTTGGAATATGGTTTTTAACAAAAACAATTTCATATGACATCCATTATCAGAATACGGTTTAACAAAAACAATTTCAAGACGGAATTAACAAAAATGGCAAAACTGAAAATTATCTGAATTCATAAATCTTCGTAGTTTTCAGCTACCTGGAATATCCTGATGCTTCGTCCATGCCTGCTTTCGATGTGAACGGCCTAGCAAAATAAAATAAACAACAATTAAAAATGTATGTATTACAGTTTTGTAAACATATGCTCTATAAAGTGATTTCTACCATTTTTAATTGCTTCATAAGCTGCAGAATTCTCTCACTATTTTGACCAATTTACATTCATTATTACATAAATTTTAGTATTATATAATTTTTTTTAAGGGCAGTATTACGAAATCCTAATTACTCTACTTCGGTAGCAATATAACTATTGTAGTGCACACAGTCATACAATAAGCGCAACAAACTTGAAATGTTTCGTTTTGGGTTTATGTTAGTCCTATACCGTCCTGCATTTTCACATTTTTTTCATACTTTTATCTCTTTAGGGCCCCAAATGGTTAAAATTTTTTAATTTTGAAAACTTAACACTGCATTGAGACGTTAGTTAAAATTCCTTTTAATTTGATTCCCCCCATGAATTTTTGTGTCTTATCAAAATTGTCACACAATGTTTGGGCCCCGACGTCCAAAAAATTTTAAATGCGTAAAATTGGACATATTATTCAGATTGTTGTTAAAATTACCGTTAATTTGATATCCCACATGGACTTTCGCGAATTTTTGACAACTTTGACCACCTTACATTTTTGCCTCTTCTCGCCGCCCTATATTTTTAGGGGATCAGTGTGGAAAACCATAAGGTCTTGTAGTGTAAAAGTGTGGAAACGCTTGCCGAAGTTTACGAAAATCTGTTGTTCAAAAGTTATTGTGAGACATATACTGAACTGATAGACAGATAGAAAGACAAATGCCAAACGTTGAGTTAGAACTGACAACTGATTTCGCTCGTTTATGTACGGCAAATTCGTTGTAGCCATTTATTGTTGATTTGCAGTTCTTTTAACGAAATACGAAAACATTTGTCCTGCAACCTACTTATGACACTGTGGAAACAGGTCTGTTTCCGCGCAGTTGGTGGTATTACTTTATTTATTTATTTCTGTATCCAGTCACCTGTTTCGAAACTAATGGTATAATTCCAAACTGATGGCTTTAATAATATCTTTAAATCATTTCGTGTAGTAGATCTGTTTGTCCGCCTAACAGACTAAACCTCTCTCTTACAGTGCAAGAAAGAAGATTCATTGGCAGAACTTTCAGCTGAGAGTTCATAAAAATTACAGTTTTCTCAGTTACAGCTAGCTGACTTCTGGTTATATGTAATGACTGACTACCCTGAACTCGGAAAAAGAACTTTGAAGTGTTTAACTGTGTTTTCCTGTACTGATTTGTGTGAAACCGCAGTCTCTTTTCTCACGTTCTTGATGTCAAAGTTAAGAAATACACTTGATGTCGAGAGTTACATTACATTGAAAGTATCAGACAATAAACCCAATATTAAAGTGCTAATTGTGCAAAAGCAGCTTCATTGTTCATATTAAACTATGTTCGATATCATTAATATTATAATTTTGGAAATTAAGACAATTTTAATACATTTTAATTAAAATATAAGGGTTTTTATCATATTTACTGTTGGTTTTATTTTAGAAATCAGACGGGGTCCGCGAATTTTTAAATTATTGTGGGGTCAGCGGACTGAAAAGTTCGGGAACCACTGTTTTAAAGCGTTTAGTGTAAAAACTAGAAACTGTACGTTTATCGTCTATGTCTCTGTTGTTCTCATATGATACATCACAGCCTAGGTAGCTAAAGTGGTTGATCAATCCTTGGTAGCTAAAGCCTAGGAGATTTTTTCAATCAGTTGGTTGTTAATCATTATTTTAGTTATTACAGGACTGCTTCCCAGGAAATCCATCGCCTTCGTTTTGCTTGTGTAAGTTCTTATGTTATACTGAATCAAACACGGTGGTAATTATGTTATTCTTACAAACCTTTTTCGGTGGTATCTGATATATGTATTTGTGTGTGTGTGTGTGTGTGTGTGTGTGTGTGTGTGTGTAATGTTGTCTTTATACACTTTTATAGCGTCTCTGTAGAGGTATATAAATTTGTATGAGCTATAGTCATGGGAAAAGAACTGATAATCAAATTGTAACTTTAATTTAGAGATTACAGCTACGTAACTTACTGACTCCCAAAATGTTACCGTTGTAACCAGACCAATAGTCATGTAAATTGTTACTACACTAGAGACCTGTTGAGGAGGAAACTTGCTACTGAAATTGTTACTCCACTAAAGAGAGGTAGACTCATGTAAAGTATTGACACTCGTTTGTCATTTTACACAGTTTCTATCTAAGAATGTTAGAATTATACTGTGCACTGTTACGCAAATTGTTACGGTTTGAGAATTGTGATAACAGTAAGAAAAGTTATGATATTTATGTAAAGTGCCACCACACATATTGTTACCTTTAACAAATATTTAGTGTTTAATCTGAAGGATTATATTTTGTTATAATCTGAAGGATTAGATTTTGTCTATTTGGCACTAATATATATATATATATATATATATATATATATATATATATATATATATATTGTAATAAAAGATATAAGATTGTTGTAGTTAGATGTATATAGAGATATTGTTATGTGTTGATGATAATAAGAGATTGTGAAGTTCGTTAGACTCCGATGCAATCAAGCCGCACTGTTTAGGCTAGCCAATTTGTAATAATAAAGTACAAAAATGATTGCTGTGTGTGTTCTTAAATTGGTGTGTAATTGGTGTGGCTCTCGACGTCTTACTGGCCTGAAACACTTCCTTAAGTTTCCCAGCTGGTCGAGTCCCAATGGTAGCAAGACCGGTCGAGTAGCGTAAAGTTGATGAAGAAATATATATGCTCAGCTTCACCGAAAGTTTCAAAACAAAAATTATTGTTTTGAAGAAAATTAAAAAAAATTATGTTTATAAAAAAAAATAATAAAAAAAAATTTTAATTTTATTAATTAATTAATTAGGATCAATTAATTAATATAGGGCTGTGAAGTTTTAAACAGTGTAATGCTCTTCTGAAAATTTTTATTAAAGTTTTAGTATAATTAAAATAATCTATCACCACTCATAAGACTGTCTGTAAACCAATCGATATTTGTTTACCTTTCTATTTTTTAGGTTATCTTCACTTACGGGTGGTAAAGTCCTTGTAGATTATCAATTAATATATTATTGGTAATTAGTATTATTGAAGAAATAAAGAACTATTAAGTATTGAAAAGTATTAATGTTTTATTAAGTAACAGCAATATTGACTCTTATCGATTAGTATCGATTCTCAGGATATCGAAAAAAGTTACAAGTATATGATATAAAAATTAAATAGGGTTCTTTAAACAGCCAGTTATTACCAAAGTCAGAGAAATCGGGCTAATATTTAAAAAGTATAACGTTACAATCAAATTAATAGTTATTAATAAACACAGACATTGAATAATAAATTGTAAATATAATAATTGTTTTCACCCAACAGCTGTGTCGAACTAGAAGGCGGGGTTCTGGCAATGATGAGACCAATATTGCAAATGGCTGCCGTGAAGTTAGTGAGATGTCATTCGTATATTGGACGTTCCAAATAAAAGATTTTCCTGTAGTATTCCTGTTCTGATGTCTGCGAATCTCTTGTAAAATGTTGTGTAATGACTGGTGTAGTGATTCTGGGTTGTATTTAGTATGTCTGTGTAATTAGAAGTCAAACACTTTCTCCGATTCCGTCACTAATTTGGTTTAATGTATTATACAGTTTTCTAGTGTTTTATGGTGTTTTTCGGAGTAGATTTATATTGTTCTGTGTTATGGAGTGTTACTTGATCGTTTCTGTTATAATATGATAGTTTCAGAAGTATTTTACAAGTCACTCGCGATTTCACAATAACTCACTATACACTCGCTTTGTATGACGTTTATAGGTTAGGTTATCCACGTTATCAAACGTATATCATGTTAACCGTTCAACTACCAATAATTAACTAACTGTTTCCTCCAGTTTCAATTAAACTCTTAGCCCATATAATATTATCCTTAACATTGTTCAAATATTTTTTCACATCCTGTGTGTACTTTTATATTTTCACTATATGAATGCCTAAACTTTGGTTATTTGTCAATTTTATTCACTAGATTTGATTTAAATTAATCTTTCAGTTCATTCTGGTTATTTTCAGATTAAATAATGCCATTTTATAGTGTTTTCTGTCCAAAAAATAGTAATTTCACTTTCAGTTTGTTATACAAACTGTTTGGAAGTCAAAACATTAAAATTTACTTCCTGTCATTATATAACTTCAGCCATTTTATCAGTTATATTTAATATTAATAATTCTATATTGTATTAAAAGGTTCCTATTCCCTTATTTTCTGGTAATTAATTGAATTAGTTGTATTCTGAAACATTATTCTGAAATATATGACTCCCATGTCTAAATTTCTGAGTTTAGTCATTTTTATTTTTATTCATAATTCTGAATATAATTTATTAAAATCTCTCTAAATGGTATGTGCAATTATATGGCATGATCTCAAGTTTATTTTGTCTAAACCCCTTTTGTTTATTTGCATTTAATTGAGCAATTTCTCTGTTTTGATGAAGTTTGGTTTCCATTCTTTTTGCCTATGATTTTTTAAACAATTTTTCTTACAAAATATTTTACAAACAAATATATGATGTGTGATACCCTCTCTGACTTTTACAAATAGTATTATAAATTAAACATGCTTTCAAATTACACAAAAACAACTAGTATTGGCCACAATACAAACAATAGTCAAACAGAATAAAGAATATTTTTTTTAAATAAATGGTTGTCTTCAAATCAGACATTTTGCAACAAAATTCCCATTTCCAACATGGAAATATGGTTTACAACAAAGGTTTTTTACTAACTAACATCTTAATTACTCTCTACTATTTACAAGTGGTAACTATTTTTATAGTTCTGATGTTAGTTGTTTCAGACCCAAACAAATGGCCTTATATCTAAAACATTTTTAAACATTCTTGTACTATATACATAAAAAACCTTATATTTATATTCTTATTTCTAACTATTATTATAAGTAGGATTCTACAGTTTTTATACTGTCTTTTACATTGTCTTTGGGGAATTGTACCCTGTCATTAACAAATAAATAGTATTAATTGTTCAAAAGGTATTATGAACTCTGTTTTCCTTTTTTTCATGTAAAACAAAATGTTATTTTAAACAGATTCATGTCTTATGAATAACATATTGTCACAGTACATATTTTAAGTCATTTAAAAATGCATATTTCATTGCATCCAATGTTTGTGATTGCCAAGAATGAAACACAAGGTTCATTTTTTATAATACCCAAAACTATCACTGGTTCACTTTGCACTTATATAATTATGTTAATGCTAAATGGTCGTATAGTCTTATTAACATAATAAATTGGTTAGCGTTTTTCAATGGAGATTTGTTCCATGGGTACTATATTATTGTTTCATCTTAGTTCACAGGAAACTTTTACTTTATACACTCCTCTCTCTTAAATTTATATACATGTGGTTTTTATTTCGTTATACTTTTATTTTTAGATATTTATTTTGGGGATATAGGGATTTTGGTGTCTTTTATAAGAGCATGACATCTTCTTCAGGATGCTGCCCTCTTCTTCTTTCTTCAGTCTTCTTTTCTCCTGCCTTCTGGGACTGGTATCTTCTCCATCTTCTTCTTGATGCCATCAGGTTTCTTGGGATCTTCTCCATCTTCTTCTTTAATTCAGAAATACACAACCTGTATTGGTTGATCTTGGCTTATTTTAGGGTTTCTCTTCTATTTATTCTCCCTCGTTGTGGGTTTGGTCATATTGTGTACTGCTTTGTTATTTACTATTTTACCTTCCTGGGTTATACCTTGAAAACCTTTGGTTATGAGACTGGTTTTGGATGACTCATCACTAGTAACTCCTTTTACTTGAACTTGTATTTTCTTCATAATAATGATTTCTTTCCACAGTTGCTATGAATTAATCTTTTTATATTAAACTTAGTGCTTTCTTCCAAATTTAAATATTATAACTTCATTATTCTAATGACCAATTGCCATTCAATATTATGCATACATCTGTCACGCTACAATATATATATATATATATATATATATATATATATATATATATTATAACAGGACCAAATATCAATTATTTGGAGTTATATGTAACTGTATACTATAATCATGTTTAAATAAATTTTAATAGTCAAAACTCCATTTGTATGTAGTAGCTATGAAAATAATGCATTGTAAAAAGACGCACACGCGGCGGTTACATAATCAGCTCGCTGTAGAATGAACAGCCACACCCCAAACTTCTAATTATTAATATTTCGGAAACCAGTAAATTAAGGCGAAATCCATTATAGCCAAAATGTTTGCCGAAATATTAATAATAAGGTGTGCGAATTTTACGCAATATAATTAACTAATAACAGAGTTAATTAATTTAATGTGAATAACTTCTGTAATTATTGAGCTACATTAATGAGCTTTTAATATGTTATAAATATAAAAATTTCCAACAAATTGTATATTTTAGATTTAGCACAACTTGGTTTGCAACCAAGATAATTGCAATTTAAAACTATCACAGGAAATCCGTACCGACAATTCAGTTCCGCTGTGTTAAGATTATTAGTAATAATATTAATTCTCCGTCTGTGGGAAACTAACTTCGTTCTCACGGACTAAGGTAATTCAAATTTTGTGTAGTAGGGAGAGTGTGTCAGCCAATCAAATCATTTGAAGGAATCCCAACCAGCGCAGAGTTTTGGGGCTGAACGAACACTCTACTGCCAGTATTTGCGAAGTACAGACGTAATTCTTCGATCGTCTCGAAACCATAGTTGTGAAGATTCATCAGAAGACTCTACGTGGTCAACACACATAATTACGAACATAGTAAATACAGATCAACTGTACGATTCGTAATTATAGCATCCAGTCGAGATACTCTTCATTTCAACAAACAAGCTTATTGTGTACTACAAGCTGTGGTCATAAGCACGCAAGAGATCTACCAGACTACAAGACCTTACTTCAAGAATACGATTGGAGAGTTTTGTAACTGCGGAAGCAGGGGTAACGTAGTTAATGTAGACTACGGGGCGATACACGGAGTTTCGAGGCGGAAGTAAGTAACGACGAAATACGAGTCGCATTATCATTAAAGCTTGCAATGTCAGTGTGAGCCATACAAAACATGCTGGAGTAATCATGATAGGGGCACTCTAATTCAATTAGGATACACAAACCCACGACGTTATATGGTCTTAATGGAAGAAGGAATTTGAGCAGACCGAGGCTACATTTGATGGATTAACTCCGTACGTTGTACACCTTAAAATAATTTAAAATTGTACTTAATATACGTCTTACTTCTTCCATTCATTTTCAAGGATTTGAGAGCACTATAAAACTTATTTTATTTAAAGAAATATCTACCTATTTGATGTATAATTTCTGTACCCTCGATAATTTGTGCATGCCTCCTTAAGTCTGTCTGTCCACACAATTCAACCGACTCAGATTTATATTTCGAAACATTTTACTTAGTACAGAATTTATTGTAGTAGGGATTGATGTATGTACCTGAAATAAGCGACTACTGGTCAAGTAATATCTTTTGTAGTGGCCCAAAATGTTATAACTCAAAAATAATGAGTTGTAGCAGTT